>CM032165.1:9661069-9695396 GCA_018901935.1 Pugionium cornutum | reverse complement strand
AGTAGAAAAGATAAGAGAATGATCTTATGCTCTGATACCATGTAAGAATATTGAGATTATAGAGGAGAAATGTGAAGAATTGAATCTGAAAACTCAAAGAGAAGTATGAGAAAATGAGAAATGACTTAGATTTATGGAGAAGAATCTCCTAAGAGTATATTATACATTGAGTCTTTACAGCCCTTTTATAGAGGATTTACAATGTGAACACAAAAGAAAACGAATTCAAACTTGTGGATAAGTTTGAATAGAGGAGGAGCCTGTCAACAACCAATGAGAAGAGAGAGAAGCATGGGCATGACTGTTTGGTGTGGTTGCCAAGACTGTGTGCAGCATGGGCATGACTGTGTTTGGTGTGGTTGCCAAGACTGTGTGCAGCATGGGCATGACTTTTCCACCTTGATTCTTCTCCCAAGGTAGCTATTTAACCATTTCAACCATGTGGTTAATAATAACCCATCCTTTTTCATTTCCCTTGTTATTCAAACTGAATTTTCGTGCTCACACTTGCCTTGTAGGTCAAGATAGGTCTTATTTGATTTTCCTATGTCAATACCCAGGTCCTTCATTTTGAAAGCCGTGTTCAGATTAAGGAGAAGAGTATCAAGTGCTGTAGAGTCATTACCCGCAAGCAGCATGTCGTCAACGTAGAGGAGAAGTAGTAGTGTCACTCTTTCCTTGGTATACACGAACAGCGACGGGTCTGATTTACAGCAAACAAAGCCACCTTCAATGAGATATGTGCTGAACTTATCGAACCAAGCTCTAGGAGATTGCTTCAGGCCGTACATGGATTTGTGGACTAGACAAACGTGATTCGGTTTTGTAGGATCAAGAAACCCAGTGGGCTGCTTCATATAAACTGTTTCACCGAGATCTCTGTGGAGAAAGGCATTTTTGACGTCTAATTGCCTGATTTGCCAGTTGTGTATTGTCGCAATGTCTAAAACAGTTCTAATAGTTGCTGTTCTAACGACTGGACTGTATGTATCCCAATAATCAATCCCCTCTTCTTGGTGAAAGCCCTTGGCTACTAGCCGAGCCTTTAGTTTGTCTAAAGTTCCATCTACTTTCAACTTTGTTCTAAAGACTCATTTGCAGCCTAAGACATGCATGTCTGAAGTTCTTGGAACCAACGACCATGTGTTTGTTTCTTGACAAGTTGTGAGTTCTTCCAACATAGCTGCTTTCCAACCCGTGTTTTTAAGAGCATCTGAAACAGTTTTAGGTTCAGGGTAAGACACTTTTTGAGTTAAGAGAGCATACCTGGGATTTGGTTTAAAGATTCTTGATTTCAATCTGGTCATCATCGGATGCGCATTGTCAGAAGTTGAGGTAACACGTCCTGGTGAGTCTTCTGTCCCACTGATGACTGAGGTAGTGTTGTTGCCTATAGGATCAGGATCTAAGCCTACCGTACACCCAGAACACTCCTCATTCATCAGGGAAGCAGACGAACTCAAGGGTGAAGGTTGCGTATCCAGTGGGACGTTCGGAGGGAGACCAGGGGAGATGTGCTCATGAGCTGCTGGAGATGGGATTGAAGGAACTGTGAATTGTTGTGTGGGTGGGTTTGAAAAGGAGATGGGAGATTGAATTCTCCTTAGACTTGTTGGATGTTCATTTTGCGGAGAGCTTGATGTGAAGCTTTTGTACCAAGCCTGAAACACAGGGGAATTAGAGGTGTTGTGAGACGACCTGTAAGTATTTTCAAAAGGAAAATTATTCTCCTCAAACACAACATGTCGACTGATGTACACTCGTCCTGTTGGTGGATACAAACAGCGGAATCCTTTATACCGAGCTGCATAATCGAGAAAGACACATTTTAACGACTTCGGATCAAATTTGGACCATGAATAGTCTCGTAAGGTGGGAAAGCAAGCACACCCAAATACTTTGAGAGCTTCATAGACGGGAGATGTGCCGAGTAATAACTCAAATGGTGACACATCAGTTGGAAGAGCCGACGAAGAGAGGAGATTGATGAGGTAATTTTCCGTAAAAAAGGCTTCCACCCAATACGATAAAAGGACTTTTGACTGAAACAACATGGTTTAGCCGAGCTCTGTGATGTGCTGGTGCTTCGTTTCTGCCATCCCATTTTGTTGGGGAGTGTAGAGGCAAGAGATATAGGGCTGGATTCCACAGCTTTGTAAGTGATTTAGGAAGTTATGGTTGATGAATTCACCTCCTCCATCACACTGAAAAGTCTTAATCCTTGTGTTAAACTGATTTTCTGCAAGTTTTTGAAAGGAGAGAAATGTTGCATAAAACTCAGACTTAAGCTTTAGTGTGTATAGCCAGCTATATCGTGTGTAATTGTCAATGATAATTACGTAATATCTGAAACCTTGAACTGAGACAACAGGAGAAGGCCCCCATAAATCACAATGAAGTCGTTCTAATGGTTTTGTTGCAGAAAATTTTGAATCAGAAAATGGAAGTCTTGAACATTTTCCCAATCGACATGATTCACAGGATAAGTTTTTCATCTTATTATTCAAAATGATAGACTTTGAAGCATTGAGTTTATTCAATATATTAGCATGAGGATGCCCCAACCTCCGATGCCAAATCTCAGCACTTGCTGCTTTAGAACTCGTGAAACAAAGATATTTTGCCGACTTTCCCAGAGTGTAGAGTCCATTATGCACTCGGCCCTGTGTTAGTACCTTCCATGTTTCCTTATCATTCACACGCACACTATTAGCATCAAACTCAAATGTGCAAGAAAAATCAGCTGTGAGTTTGGAAACTGAAAGCAATGATTTTGTAATATCAGGGCAAACCAAAACATTGTTTAAGGGTAGTGTACCTGAGCACTACAAGAAAACATTAACATTTCCGACGGCATTTTCGACGGAAAAAAAACCGTCGGCCTTTTCCGACGACTTTACGACGGATACGCGACGAATACCCAAGGGAATTAAAACCGTCGGAGGTCCGTCGGTAATTTCCGATGCCGTAGAGATCGTCGGTAAATCGATGGTGAAAACTGACGGTAACCCGTTGCATTTCCGACGATATCCTAATTGTCAGGATATCCTCTTGAAATCGTCGGAATATTACCAATGGCTTCAGATATGTCGGTAATATTCCGACGAGTTCGTGATGTATTTTGTGTTTTATAGCCCATCGGGAATCCATCGGTAGATGTCGTTGGAAACCCATCGGAACTATCCGACCATTGTCGGATACAGTCGGCAATCCGTCGGAAATATACGCACCCTGTTAAAATTTTGTGTTTATCCGTCGATGGTCGGAAACCGTCGGAAATCCGTCGGTTTATTTTGATCAGATTTATTCGAAATACGTGAATATCCGGTTGTGGTCGGTAACCGTCGGAATTCCGTCGGAAATAGAGAATATTCTGAAGAATAATCTTTTTACAGTTCGTAATTATCTGTTAATAATTCTTAATAATCTGTTAAAAATCGTGATAATATCTATTTTTCAGTATAAATAAGCTATGATCTTTCAAAATTTTAACAGAACCAAAATTTTTTTAAAAATGTGTTCTTCGGGTTCTTTTGAGTATTTTCGATCGTGGATGGATAAACCTCGATATGATTCAACCACGGGGGAATTGACTGATGAATTTGCGCAAGGTGTTGAAGAGTTCATGACATTTGCATCAAAGAATAGCATGACATCGGAATACGGTAAAATGTATTGTCCGTGTATTAAATGTCAAAATCATAGATTAATCTCTGTTAGAGAAGTACGTAATCATTTGTATAGGAATGGATTTATGCCGGGTTACAAAATTTGGTATTCACATGGAGAAACTGATGCAACGATGCAATATTATGGTAGTACTTCAAAAAGGATAGATAATACTAATGTTAGGGTAGAGGAACCGGCATCAGAAGTTGATATAAACGGAGGTACTGTTCAGATGGTGAATGATGCATTTCGTGAACAAAGAGAATCGTACATTGAAGATATTAGCAGAATAGAGGAACCTAATATGGAAGCCCGGAAATTTTTTGATATGTTAGATGCATCCAAGCAGCCTTTGTATAAAGGATGTAGAGATGGATTATCGCCTTTATCTGCTGCAAGCAGGTTGATGACGATAAAGACGGATTTCAACTTGCCTCAAGATTGTGTGAATGCGATAGCTGATTTTGTTAGAGATATATTACCTGAAGATAATATTGCACCTGCTTCATATTACAAAGTTCAAAAACTTGTATCTGGTCTTGGATTGCCATATCAGATGATCGATGTATGTATTGACAATTGCATGATCTATTGGAGAAATGATGAAAACCGCATGAAGTGCCAATTTTGTCACAAACCTCGATTTCAAGAGACAAGCGGTAGAGTACCTATTCCGCATAAACGGATGTGGTATTTGCCATTAACAGAGAGGTTAAAGAGGTTATATCAATCTGAACACACGGCAAAACCTATGAGATGGCATGCAGAACATAATTTGAATGGAGAAATTGTGCATCCCTCGGATGTAGAAGCATGGAAACATTTTCAACAGGTTTATCCTAGTTTTGCATATGAGCCTAGAAACGTATACCTCGGGTTATCTACAGATGGATTCAATCCTTTTGGGAAGCATGGGAGGCAATACTGGTTGTGGCCAGTTATCGTTACACCTTATAATTTGCCTCCTTCTTTGTGCATGAAACGAGAGTTTTTATTTCTAACAATTCTCGTCCCTGGCCCAGAGCATCCTAAGCGATCGCTTGATATTTTCTTGCAGCCACTAATTCATGAGTTAAAAATATTATGGGAAAATGGTGTCGAAGCATTCGATGTTTCCAACCAATAGAACTTCTTGATGCGAGCTGTACTTATGTGGACGATAAGTGATTTTCCAGCATATGGTATGTTATCAGGATGGTCGACGCATGGAAGATTAGCATGCCCATATTGTCAAGATAATACTGATGCGTTCCAACTGAAACAAGGACGAAAGACTAGTTGGTTCGATTGTCATCGTCGATTTCTACCACAAGATCATCCATATCGCCGGAGCACGACATTGTTTAGGAAAAACAAAAAAAATTTTGATGCTCCACCTCCTATTTTTGACGGGAATTATATGTTGACTCAATTTAGAGATTTTGGTGCTGAGAGAACGGCTTCTTGTGGAGGTAACGGACATTACCCTGTTGATGGTTGTGGCGAATACCATAATTGGCACAAGAAGAGTATTTTTGGGATTTACCATATTGGAAGGACCATTTGTTGCGCCATAATCTAGATGTTATGCACATTGAGAAGAATTTTTTCGACAACATAATGAATACCGTTCTAAATGTGCAAGGAAAACAAAAGATAATTTGAAAGCTAGATTGGATTTGCCGGATATTTGTTCCCGGAAGGAACTACATGTAATGTCAAATGGAAAATCATTGTCTCCCGCATTCCGGTTGGATGCGCATGCAAAAGATGAATTCTTTGACTGGATTAAGCATAGTGTCAAATTTCCAGATGGATACGCATCTAATCTTCGTAATTGTGTCGATACTATTGAAGGTAAATTTTCAGGGATGAAAAGTCATGATTGTCATGTTGTCATGCAAAGATTATTCCCATTTGCCTTTAGCGATCTACTGCCTAAAAACGTCCACGGAGCAATTGTAGGTACGACGTTAAATTTACATTATTTTATATATATAATAATATTTTTATATATTATATGATATTAAAATATATTTTTTATGTAGGGATTGGTGCTTTTTCCGAGATTTATGTACAAGATCACTTACTGTAGACGATATCCGAAATTTGGAGGAAAAAATACCGGTTCTCATTTGTAACCTGGAGAAAATATTTCCACCAGCATTTTTTGATGTTATGGAGCATCTTCCTATTCACCTCCCTAGAGAAGCAGCCCTTGGAGGACCTGTTCAGTACAGATGGATGTATCCTTTTGAGAGATATATGTTCCACCTAAAGAAAAAGTTAAAAATCTTGCCAGGGTTGAAGGTTCAATCGTCGCACAAAGTATTAATGAAGAAACATCTAACTTTGCTAGCTACTATTTTCCATCGCAAGTGCAAACAAAAAATAGACGGCCTTCACGACATGATGATGGAGGAGAAAAACCAAGCTATCCAGTGTATGTATCAGAAATATTTGCACAAATTGGACGTTTAAGTGGAAAAAGGAAGATGCGACGCCTATCAGAGGAGGAACACAATCACTTGCATTTGTATATTTTGACAAATTGCGATGACGTTTTGGAATATGAAAGGTACATTCAATTTAATTTTGTTTTTAGTTATTATTATAATTTATTGTTAATTTATTTTTTTATAATTAACATGATATACATGGAATAAATACGTGCTCATTATTCAGATTACAGCGAGAATGAGTTGGCCGAACTTAAAAAAAGCGAATTTGCAAAATGGTTGCATTTTTATGTTTGTGTTACCACAATTAATTACATAATTTTCAATAATAGTTTACTATATATCTATATATATATTTATAATTTACTACATTCTATTATTTTGTAGGTTACTACAGGTCTTTCTAGGGGCATAACGTTTCCCACGTGGTTAGTTGAGTTGGTGAGTGGTCCTACATTTACTGCAAAATCTTATCCAATGTACTGCACTCGTGGTTATGCTTTTAAGAGTCATCGCGAAGGAAACTCACAAACAACTTGTAATTATGGTGTATCATCTCAATCGGGAGAAATTGTATACAATGGTATTCTTCGTGAAATATTAGAAGTTCACTATCCAGGAATGATTGATTTGAGGTGTATTGTGTTCTATTGTGACTGGTATGACCCTGTCATGGGTCAACGTGAAGACGAATTCGGTGTTACATCTGTCCACTCTCGTAAGCGACATCGAAAATATGATCCTTTTATACTTGCATCACAAGCGGACCAGGTTTGTTACATTCGATATCCTCGTGTGAGAAACAAGCAAGATCCTTGGATTACAGTGACCTCAATACATCCTAGAGGAATGGTATGTGGTATTACCGAACAAGAGCCTATGCAACAAAGCACAATTGGTAACTTAGGTTCCATAGACACTTCTCATGAAGTTAACCTTATTGTTGATGATTACAACGTGTTTCAAGATTCAGAAGAAGAGATTGACGAGTTTGACGACCAAAATTCAGCTAATTCGGAATATTCATCAGATTGAGATTAAATTTGTGATAATAAGATTTTTTTCCATACTTTAATTATATATAAATTATCTTTTCTAAATTCATATTCAAATTCAGATTTAATATTTTTTTCCATATTTCATTTCCATATGTTCATAAATGCTTACACGCTACATATTCAAACTTTTTTTGTTATTTTTAATGCATTTTGATATATAATTTTTTTTATCTGAAATTTTTTTTTTAAATAATTTATAAATATTTCTTGAAATATTGATAAAAATAGCGACGGCTTTCCGATGGCTTTTGTAACTCCGTCGGCAATCTGTCGGAATGAACAGAAACTTTTTCATAATATAAATATGTTACCGACGGCTTTCCGACGGCTTACGTACTTCCGTCGGAAATCTGTCGGAATACCATCAATTGCAACGTGTGCAAACTATTTGTCGATCATGCACAGGTTTTAACTTCATCGACGGCACTCCGACGGATTTCCGACGGATTAAAATTTTACCCGGGAAACATAATTTCCAACGCGGGATTTGGCAAAAATATTTATTACATATCCGATGGATTCCCGACAGAAATCGCCGTCGGAAATATCTAATATAACCTACGGCCGTTTCTTCTTCTTCTTCCTTTTTCACGTTTCTCTCTTTCGGATCTCATCCTCTTCCGCCGTACGTCACCGTAAATATCTGCAAATCGCCGCAAATCATGTAAGTTTTTCTTAAAAAATATACACTACTGAGGCGACTAACCCGAGCCGAGTCGGATTATTTAGATCAATTTGTTTTAGTAAAAAAATATAGATTTTAATTTGTTCCATTGATCAATTTGTTTTAGTATAAACAGTTATACCAAAGGAATTTTAAAAGTTTCGCTTTGCTTTTCCGTTCTGAGAATTCAAGTTTAGATAGTTCACTTCAAATGTTTAGAGACAACTCTTTGCAATGTGTAAATCTGAATTTAGTTGGTGATATAATTCTAACTTTGTACAAACAACTAGATAATATGTTATGGTCGACCGATTTTGTATATATGCTTGGAAGAATATAAGTATATTTAATGATAAAACATAATATATGCTTCAAAGATAAATAACATCAATATGTTTTCGGCCTAATTTCAGAGCTTAGCCACAAATATCTCGGCCCGGTTTAGGCCCGTAAGGCTCATATTCTTTTTCTGTTTCCGCATGTGTATGACTGAATGCCAAATTGTCAACGACAATGAAACTAATCTGAGAATCCATTTCGATAACAATGGCAATAAGTTGTCCATTTTCCATTAATTATCGTAAAATTCCTTGCTTCATAATTAATTTAGTCAAAAAGACAATTATTATAATAATAAAATTCTTAAAAAATTGAAAATCATAATTATTTGCAATATTTTTTAACTTTCTAATAAAAAATATTATTAATATTACTTTTTTATAAAAATATTATAAACATTAAAAAATTATAGATCGTATCAAGATTACCAAAGACGTGGTGAGTCATCGACTCCGAGTTTTATACCAACTCAAGTTCCAGAATCTGCAAATGATTCTTTCCGACCAATGACAATTGAAGAATTGGTTCAGCAGCCTGGTCTTGAACTTCTCACATTTCTCGATCCGAGACGTCAAGAAAACTCGACATGGTAAATTAAATTTTCTATAATTATATTTAAAATAATTATTTTAATACTACTCTATAATTATATTTAAAATAATTATTTTAATACTATTGTAATAAAAATTCGTAGGTTTGGTATTTCAAACAATGGAATAAGCAAATCTATATTAAAGATGCTTCATTCTCTTTTGAATAAATCATATACCAAATTTCGAGATATTCCGTACGAAGAACGTCAGATTTGGTTCAGGACGTTTGCGGTACGTTATTTAAATTTTAAATATATAATTATTTTAAATATTTTTTAATAATAATTTTTTAGTAATATATATTAAAATTTCGTAGCCAGAATTTACATGGGATCCCATAAACACAAAATTGGTGGAAGACGCTTTCGAAAAAGAGGCTGCAGTACAATTTTCCCGCCATATGAACGAATGGAAACAAAAATGGAAAAAGGGAAAAGATAAACCAAGAGGGTTGAATGAGTCGGTTTGGAACGACTTTATTCGTTATTGGGAATCTTCCACCGATGAGTTTATCTCGAAAACTAATTCGGGAAACCGGAAGAGCGACCGAGGAGGCAAAGGCATTTATATTCACAATGCCGGATCGACTAGTTTTCTCAGACGAGCCGATCAATTGGTAAAGTAATTATTATATTAATTATTTATTATTATTTAAAAGTTTTAAAATTATTAATTTAGAATTTTTTTATTTTTAGGCACAAGAAATTGGAGCGCCTCCAGATCACTTGCAACTTCTCGAGGCCGTCCACACAAACAAAAAGACTGGTCGTATCCAAAATGGTCTCGTTAGTGAGATCATCGAAAAAGTAAAAAAGAAAAAAAGTGATATTCTAACCCAGCAATCTCAAGTTGGTTCTTCATCTTCGGTCGCTGAATTGCCGCGTTCTGAGATTAACCGTCTCGTTCTTGATGTAAGTTTTTTTAAAAAAATATATAATTAATATTATAATAATTTTCATTAAATTTTTTAATAATATTTCTTATTTTTACAGGAAGTACCATTTTCAAAGGGTCGTCATCCAGGACTCGGGAGAGTTGCAGATACTGGTGGCACAACTTTTGCAGTTAGAAACGAGGAAAATGAAAAGTTAAAAGAAGAAATGGCGTCCATGAAAATAGAGATGAATAATCTCAAAAACTTTGTAGAAATGATAAAAAATAAATTGTCTGATGACTTTTTTTCTCCTCCTTCTCCTCCTGCTCCTCCTTTGTAATTTGTAATTTAAAATAAATGTTTAATAATATTTATATTTATAATATTATTTTTATTAATTGTATGATTATTTTTAATAATATTAATTTAAATATTAAAATAAAAATTAAAAAAAATATTTTTTTTAATATTTATATTTTTAAAATATTTAATTATTTAATTAAATATTTTAAAAATATAAATATTAAAAAAAAAATTTATTTTTTCAATTATTTGGTGTTTTCGACGGCTACTGTCTTCGGAAATTCCCGACGGAACACGCCGTCGGAAATGTGTTGCTATATCCCGACGGTTATAAATCATCGGGAAATATCATCGGACAATATTTCCAACGGCACAAGTCATCGGAAAATGCCCTCGAAAATTCGTCAGCGATTACCGATGGATCCGGACCGTCGCAGATCCGTCGGTTATTTCCGACGGAAGGTTGTCATCGAACATCCGTCGGAAGTTTCCGATGGCACACTTAATCGCTAATCCGTCGGAAAGTCTCGATACCTTCCCGACGGAAGCGCATTTCCGACGAAATAGTCCCGACGGACTAGTTTCATCGGAAAGTAGTCGAGAAACCGTTTTACCGACGTATTTCCGACGGATACAGCCGTCGGAAATACGTTGTTTTCTTGTAGTGGAGTGAGATGGAAGTGTGGCTGAACCAGTGTGGGTTATGGGAAGAAAATCACCACTTCCGACCATCACCTGATCTGTTCCTGTGTAGGGTTGAGAGAGGTTAAGATGGTGAGGTGTATTTGTGATGTGCGACGTCGCACCAGTGTCTGGGTACCATTCAAGACCAGCATTGTCAGAAACCTCAGAGATTCACATAGCAGCCAAAGCCTGTGAGACATCTTCGTGCTGGTAAGCATTGTTAAATCGATGCCAGCAACGCAGTGCTTGATGTCTTGCTTTTCCACATATTTGGCACGTTATGCGAGTGCCACTACTATATGAGGCAAGCTGATTTGCAGGACCGTTGTATTGACATAGGAAAATCAAATAAGACCTATCTTGACCTACAAGGCAAGTGTGAGCACGAAAATTCAGTTTGAATAACAAGGGAAATGAAAAAGGATGGGTTATTATTAACCACATGGTTGAAATGGTTAAATAGGTGAAAAAGTCATGCCCATGCTGCACACAGTCTTGGCAACCACACCAAACAGTCATGCCCATGCTGCACACAGTCTTGGCAACCACACCAAACAGTCATGCCCATGCTGCACACAGTCTTGGCAACCACACCAAACAGTCATGCCCATGCTGTCTCCTCTCTTCTCATTGGTTGTTGACAGGCTCCTCCTCTATTCAAACTCATCTACAAGTTTGAATTCATTTTCTTTTGTGTTCACATTGTAAATCCTCTATAAAAGGGCTGTAAAGACTCAATGTATTATATACTCTTAGGAGATTCTTCTCCATAAGTCTAAGTTTTCTCATACTTCTCTTTGAGTTTTCAGATTCAATTCTTCACATTTCTCCTCTATAATCTCAATATTCTTACATGGTATCAGAGCATAAGATCATTCTCTTATCTTTTCTACTCAAATCTCTCAGTTTCTAATCTAAAATTCTGTCAAAATCTCTCAGTCTTTAGACTAAAAACTCACAGTTTCATTCAACCATAAAAGCTGCTTCCTTTGAGCTCTTCAAAGCCTAACAATGGAGGATACAGTTCAAATTAGTTCCAGCCTGAAACCTACGGTGATAGCAGTAGTTCTCAAAGGCTTGAACTACACATTATGGTCAAGAACCATCAAGACAGCCATTTGTGGCAAGGACTTTGGAATCACATCTTGGAGGATAATACTCCATCTATAGATGATCCAAAGGAAAAGAAGGATGAGGCAACAAGAAAAGAAGAAGCTAGGTGGTTCCAAGAAGATCAATCAGTCCTTGGATTCCTCCAAAATTCATTGGACCCATCCATCCTTGAAGCTTATTCACATTGTGAAACTGCCAAGTCTCTTTGGGACACTCTCAAGAGGGTGTATGGGGATGTTTCAAACCTCAGCCGTGTGTATGAGGTTAAGAAGGCTCTCAATGATCTACACCGAGAGGATATGGAGTTCACAAAATTCCTGGGCAAGTTCCAGTCAACATGGTCCGAGCTTGACATGTTGAGACCAAGTTCTATGGATCCAAAGGTGCGTAATGAAAGGAAGGAACAAGACAAGATATTTGGGCTCCTTCTCAACCTAAATCCAGCCTTTAAGGATGTGATTAAGTCCATCCTGAGAGAGCCAAAACTCCCTGATTTCGAAGAGGTGTGCTCCCGGATTCAAAGGGAGCAAGGCAACATTGGTTTGTTTGGTGGTAAAGGAGAACTAGTCATGGCCAACAAAAGCGTGTTTAAGCAAGAGGATAGGAAGAGTGTGATGTGTGAGCATTGTAAGAGGAAAGGCCACATCAAGGACAAGTGCTGGATACTTCATCCTCATCTCAAGCCAAACCGGTTCAAGGATTCAAAGGCTAACATCTCTCAAATGGTTGCGACTGAACGGGCAAGTTCATCCAACCAAGGAGGGGAGCTAGCTATGAATGTATCCATGGAGTATGTTAAGAAGAGTGACTTGGAGGATCTCATCAAGGCCTATGCCTCAAAACTCTCGGGTATCACACTCTACTCCCATAAATCGCTTGATAAACCAGATCATAAGTTGGTAGTGGATTCAGGTGCTTCTCACCATATGATTAGCAATGCTAGGTTGTTAAAGAACATTGAACCATGTCTAGGACAAGTAACTATAGCTGATGGTAAGGGTATTCCAATTGAAGGAACCGGAAAATTAAGACTATTTGACAAAGAAACTAATGTATTCTTTGTACCTAAATTTAAGTCTAATCTAGTTTCTGTCAAAAAGGCTACTAAAGACCTCAATTGCAATGTTACATTTGGGCCTAACAATGTTTACTTTCAGGATATTAAGAGTGGTAAGATACTTGGAGGTGGTGTAACTCAAGATGAGCTCTATGTTCTTGAAGACCCTCCAAGCAATTTGGATTCCTTAGCTTTCAAATCCTGTGTTTTGCTAATAAAGATGTCTTATGGCATGCTAGATTAGGACATCCTCATGCTCGTGCTTTAAGCTTAATAATTCCTAATGTCGCTTATGATCACTCAGTTTGTGAGGCTTGTATCCTTGGCAAACATTGTCGTGTTGTTTTCCCTAAATCGTCTACAATTTATGAGCATTGCTTTGATTTAGTACATTCCGATGTTTGGACCTCACCTTACATGTCTAGAGATAGGAATAAATACTTTGTGACCTTTATAGATGAGAAATCAAAATATACATGGGTTACATTACTTCCATCTAAAGATAGGGTTTATGAGGCATTTATAAACTTTCATAATTATGTTACTAATCAATTCAATGCCAAGATCAAAGTGTTAAGATCAGATAATGGAGGGGGAATACACAAGTCAAAGATTCAAAGCTCATCTAAACAAACATGGAATACTACATCAAACTAGCTGTCCACACACACCACAACAAAATGGAGTTGCTGAAAGGAAGAACCGACACTTAATGGAAGTAGCAAGATCCATGATGTTTCATACCAATGTTCCTAAAAGTTTTTGGGAGATGCAGTCTTGGTTGCTTGCTACCTCATCAATCGGATTCCAACCAAAGTCTTGCAAGATATATCCCCATTTGAGGTACTCAATAAAACTAAACCTTCCATTGATCATTTACGTGTATTTGGGTGTGTGTGCTTTGTGTATGTTCGAGGTGATCTAAGAAACAAGTTGGAGGCAAAGAGCATCAAGTGTATGTTCCTTGGATATTCGACAACACAAAAGGGTTATAAGTGCTATGATCCGAGCAACAACAGGACATATGTGTCTAGAGATGTCAAGTTCATAGAAGAACAAAGCTATTATGATCAGAAAGATTGGGAAGGATTGAAAGATCTCTGAAGGTCACCTTCTGATTTGGCTACGAGTTTGAGGTTTCTCTTGAATCATTTGGGAAATGATCTGCCAAAGGATTCAAGACACGAAGAAACAAGAACCTTAAGTAGTTCACAAGATACCCAAGAGAATGAACAAGAGGTGGTAACTCAAGAACCAACTCCAATCCAAGAAGAAGCTATGGCCCAAAATCAAGAACAAGACGACTTGGAAGTGGGTATAGAGGAACCTATTCACCAAATGGAAGAGGGAACGGTTGTAGAGGAGGCTGCACCACCTGTTCAGCATTTAAGGAGGAGTACTAGACTTAGGAACACTAGGGTATTCTACAACAACCAGGCCGTGGCTCATCCCATACAAGCTGTTTGTTCCCTTGACCTCTTGCCATCTAGTCATCAAGCAGTCCTTGGAAAGATTGAACAAAGTCAGATTCCAAGGACTTATGAAGAAGCTGAGAGCAAGAAAGAATGGTTAGATGCAGTAAGAGATGAGAAGGGAGCTATGGAAAGGAATCATACATGGAATATACAAGAACTTCCCAAAGGCAAGAAGGCTGTGAGCTCCAAGTGGGTGTTCACCATCAAGTATAAGAGCAATGGGGACATAGAAAGGTACAAGGCACGTCTAGTTGCAAGAGGTTTCACTCAGACATATGGAGAGGACTATACTGATACATTTGCACCGGTGGCTAAGCTACACAATGTAAGGGTTGTTCTTTCACTAGCTACGAATCTGACTTGGGACTTATGGCAAATGGATGTCAAGAATGCATTCCTACAAGGAGAACTTGAAGAGGAAGTGTATATGACTCCACCACCAGGCCTTGAAGATTTTTGCAAAGAGGGACAGGTTCTAAGACTTAGGAAGGCAATATATGGGTCTAAGCAGTCACCAAGGGCCTGGTATCACAAATTAAGCTCCACACTTACTGATAATGGGTTTAGGAAATCCCATTCAGATCATACTTTGTTCACTCGTCAAAACTCCAAAAGAATCGTGGCGGTCTTGGTTTATGTGGATGACCTTATCATCACAGGAGATGATAAGGAAGGAATTCAGTCCACAAAGGCCTTCTTAAACAGATCATTTGACATCAAGGATCTTGGAGAGTTGAAGTACTTCTTGGGTATTGAAGTGTGTCGGTCTCAAGAAGGGCTCTTTCTATCCCAAAGAAAGTATGCTCTTGATCTGTTGACAGACACGGGAAAGCTTGGGGCTAAACCCGCCAAAACTCCTCTTGAAGATGGCTACAAGGTCAACGGAAAGGGGGAGAAAGCTGATGAGTTATTTAAGGATGTTTCTCAGTACAGGAGACTAGTTGGGAAGCTGATCTACCTCACCCTCACACGACCAGACTTGTGTTTTGCTGTGAATCAAGTAAGTCAACATATGCAAAAGCCTACTGTATATCATTGGAGCATGGTAGAAAGGATCCTTATTTACATCAAAGGATCTCCTGGTCAAGGTATATGGATGGGCAAGAATGGGAACACTGAGATTGTCGGGTATTGTGATGCGGATTGGGCTGGTGATAGGGTGGATAGGAAATCAACCACTTGGTATTGCACCTTCGTTGGTGGGAACTTAGTCACTTGGAAGACTAAGAAGCAGAAGGTGGTATCATGTTCTAGTGCTGAAGCAGAATATAGGGCTATGAGGAAGCTGACAAATGAAGTAACTTGGCTCAAAGCACTCTTGAAAGATTTCGCTATTGCACAACCAGGGCCAATTACCTTCCATTGTGATAATCAGGCAGCCATTCACATAGCTTCAAACTCAGTGTTTCACGAGAGGACCAAGCACATAGAGATCAACTGCCATAAGGTTAGGGAGAAAGTTCAAGATGGAACCATTCTGCCATGTTATACAAGGAGTGAAGACCAACTAGCTGACATCTTCACAAAGGCAGTAAGTCTCAAAGTTTGCAAGAACATCTTTAGCAAACTTGGGCTTGTTGATTTATCACACCCATGATCAAAGGTCTCCTAATCCAAGAGCAACACACTCTTTTCCCTTATTAAGGTTTTGTCCCAAGTGGTTTTCCTTAATAAGGTTTTTAATGAGGTGTTGCCTTGGGTTCCCAAGCTTAAGACTTTAGGGTGATTCCAAAGTCTTTAGCTTGAGGGGAGTATTGACATAGGAAAATCAAATAAGACCTATCTTGACCTACAAGGCAAGTGTGAGCACGAAAATTCAGTTTGAATAACAAAGGAAATGAAAAAGGATGGGTTATTATTAACCACATGGTTGAAATGGTTAAATAGCTACCTTGGGAGAAGAATCAAGGTGGAAAAGTCATGCCCATGCTGCACACAGTCTTGGCAACCACACCAAACAGTCATGCCCATGCTGCACACAGCCTTGGCAACCACACCAAACAGTCATGCCCATGCTGTCTCCTCTCTTCTCATTGGTTGTTGGCAGGCTCCTCCTCTATTCAAACTCATCCACAAGTTTGAATTCGTTTTCTTTTGTGTTCACATTGTAAATCCTCTATAAAAGGGCTGTAAAGACTCAATGTATTAAATACTCTTAGGAGATTCTTCTCCATAAGTCTAAGTCATTTCTCATTTTCTCATACTTCTCTTTGAGTTTTCAGATTCAATTCTTCACATTTCTCCTCTATAATCTCAATATTCTTACACGTTGGTGGAGGTAAGTTTCTGATAAAATCCTCTGCCTTTAGTGGTGAAGTTAAAGCCTCTCCCTCTGTTTCCAAATCGACCAAATGAACCTCGTCCTCTGTTCGAGTAAAAGTTGCTTTCGGTTCTCATGGTGTGAAAGGCTAGATGAGAAGAGACATTTGCCTCAATGTCATAAGAGACCAGGCGATCAGCATAGCCTATTAAACGAGGCACAATATCATCATATTTTGTTCCAACATCCGAGTCCATTGTGCCTTCAATGCTAGTCTTAATAGGTTCGTATTCCCTGCCTAGACCGTGGATGGCTGCGTAGATCTTCATTTTTTCAGGAACTGGACTACCCATGGATTCTAACTGATCACAAAGAGCTTTGATTTCTTTTAAGTAGACCTCCATGGATTTGTCCTTTTTGGTCACAGTTTGCAACTTGTGTTGTATTTCAAACAATCGAGAAGAGGTAACACGATTGAAATGGTTAGCTAACGCACACCATACCTGATGAGACGTAGTGCACGATACCACTACACTGAGTATTTCTTCTGAGAAGGAACCAAGTACCCAATATTTGACGACTTGGTCCGTTTGATACCACATTTGACGTTGTTGAACATAGTCTGGATTGGTGACTCAATGTTTGTTCCATTGATTCCAAGAACAGTAATCGTAGGTACATGAGGTGTCACTCGGCCAGTGACGAAACCGAGAAGCCCCTGGCCTGAAAGAAAGGTTTCGAATTGTGTTTTCCATAGAGTATAATTTTTATCGGTGAGGGTAATACTAACACAGTTAGAGATGTTGAGAGAAGGGACAGAGTAGTGATTAAGCTCAATGGTATGATTATCCATGGCTCTGATACCATGTAAGATAATCTAACAGAGAAAAAGAAGCTGAAAAATACGTTTTTGTATTAAGGTTTTTCCTCTCTGTTTTTACAATATGCAAACAGAGTATTTATATGTGAGATACAAAAACGAGCTACGATGCCCTAATACAGATGTCGAAATCTTATTGAATATTTTGAACTGCAGTGCACAAAATCTATTTTGAACAACCAAATCGTCTCTATGAGCTTCGTCCTTGTTCTTCAATTTTCCTGCAACCTTTCTTCCTTTGTCGTCTTTGACAGAGTCTGGGACGTTACTGTTTTTGCTAGTGCGTTCCAAGCTTATTGAAACTTCGTCGTTGTTTGCTATTTTGGGCTTCCAACACTTGCGATGGCCCAAGCTATTTCCGGCTGAAGTCATAATATCGTTTTTGGCCATCGTATTTTGCAGCTGCGAGTTAGAGCTGCTAATAGATATATGTATATATATATATATATGTATATATATATATGTATATATGTGTATAGATATATGTATGTATGTACAGTTTTAATTATGTCTTGATTTTTCAGGTGATTTGCGGTTATATGTCATATCCATTATGGGTTCATGAGGTCATACAAGGTCCAAAGACAAAAATAATGACTGCGCACCCATGTATTTCACTCAATGTGATTTGTTTCACACCGTCGAGTACGAAAAAGACAAGATGGCTGTCACCTACGAAGTGCGTGTGAAGGGGAAAACAATTTCCTTAGATATTGCAGAAAATATTAGAAGTGGAGTAGAGATTGAAATGTGTACTGTTCAAATGTGATTGGTTTGATCCGTGGTCGTGGTTGTCCGAATAAATAGCAATGGCGTTGTAGATTCCATGCATCAAGATGTTACGAAAAATTTGACCGATTTATTTTGGAATCCCAAACAGAACAACTTATTTTCATTATGTATCCTCAAGTGAAGAAAAATGGCATAACATGGTTGTTGATAATAAAAGTTGCTCCACAGGATCGAATAGTGAGAATTGAAAAACCACTGCACTAAGATACATGTTATGATATTTGAGTGCCAAATGTGATAAGTGATAACATTCTTTTTATTGAACCACGAAATCGACAACTTGAATATCTTCTTGACAACACAGAAAAAAATACAATGGACGAAGTCGATGAAAGTGATGATGATGCCCTTACTTCGATGTAGTATCAAATGATTTGTATCGAAATCTTTATGTGATATATGTGTTAATATATGTCATATAATTTTTTTTTTGCAAAAATTGCTATGATTTAAAATATATTGAAATGTATACTTTTAACAAAGTATAAAACATCATATAAATGAACATCTTTTACGACATATTGATCGATTACGTTGTAATGTATTCTCATAAAAAAATACAGATGTTATTTAACATGTTATAAATTCATATAAAACATGTAAAAGCATAACTCACGGAGTTCTAAAATTATGTGAAGGGTTAACTACCCCAATTAATTAGCGACGAGCCAATGCAATTCCATCAGGTTAATGACGAATTAGTTTCAACTTGTCACAATTACGAAATTTGTTTTGAAAGACTCCGCAATACAAAAAAATTGAATTTTATCGACGAATTAACATCCCTTGTCTTTAGCTCGTCAGTAACCTAGTTTTGAAATCGTAAATTTCGATTACCGAAATTTTTTTAAAATCTACCAGTTTTGTTGTTAATTCGTTGCCAGATTAATATCAGTTTTTTTGTTAATTCGTTGCCAATAAAAAAATTTAAAATCTGTTATTGCAGCGAACTAAAAATTTAGTGTTGGATTATCGACGAATCATTGCAATTTCCTCACAAAATTGCACAGAATTTGAGACATTCACAAAGCATATAAAATAGTTGCTGATTTGTCCCCCTTTCTCATTCCTCATTCCACACAAAATCTCACTATTGTTTCAACTTCTCTATACCTTCTCTCTACAAAAATCTCCTTCATTTCCAAAAAAAATTCAATTGTAAGTTGTTGTTCTTATTTGTCAAACAAATACTTTAATTTATTTATTTAAAATTTTGATTTAACTAGTCATTTATTAATTATAGTGCTTATACATTAGTCGAGTAAATAATTTTGTAGATGATGGGAAAGCATAACCATTACACCAATTTTTTGAAGAATCAAAAGTGCCTCGGGCAGACTAGTGGGTTGTCCAAAACGTCTAGGCATGCATGGTCATCTTCAGCCACAGAAATGTACCCCATATGCAAATCCCGACTCCATTACAAACACTAGTACTACCACGATGGTAAAGAACCTACTTATTCAACCGAGAAGAAAAGGTCTAGACAGGCTGAACAAGGCATGACCACCGGAAACTTACTGGTAAGATAATTTTAATTTATTGTAACAAATTAAAAAATTTTCTAAATTTTGATAAATATATGTATAATATTTCTAATTTAATTTTATTTACTAACAAAATTTTTTTCTGGTTTGAAGTGAATAAAAATATAACCCAAAACATGTTTGACGCGATCAAAGGCTATTTTACGAATCCTCGAACTAATTAGTTCCGGATCATATCTGCAAAACTTGATTTAAGTGTTTTGCGATACTAAATTATCATTTTTGTTTAAATTCGTGTAAATTTATTTGGATTCAATTTAACTAATTATTTAATATTTTTTCAACAAATCTGGTATTGTGGCATTTTAATCTATGAGCATTTGTAGAAAAGACGACGAAGCGCCTTGTCAGCACCATATCAATTTGGAAGAAAGTTTGAAGGTTAACGCCCATGAAGCGGAGCCCTCCTACATATCATCTACAGTTTGGAACGGATTACCCAGCTATTTGGTTGATCCACGATCCATGGTCGTTTCGGAAAAGTTTTGGGTGTCTAGATAACTAGATCCATAGTTGACCCCTATGGATATTTTTTTACCCCTCATGCCTCTAGCTAGACCACTTTCGGTGGAAGACAGATTCAAATGGTAAGTTAACTTTTAAATTGGGGAAAATCGCATAAAAAACTTCGACGTTCAAAGGTACTGACACTTTAAACTTTGAGAAATTTGCACTTACACAATAAACATCAAAACATACAAAATAACCAGTTTTAACACTAAAATTCAGTCCTGGTTACACAACATTAAATACATTTAACGGATGTTAAAACGTTATTAAATGAAAATAACTTCATTAAATATATTAAACGGATGTTAATTCACTGTTAAGTTAAAACACGTGGGTTAGAAGTCGGGTAAAAGGTCCCGAAACCTTCACAAAAATCGCAAACTTTTTAGGGTTCTTCGCAAGTGAAATCGAGTTGGGGAAAAGTTGTGCAATTGATTGTAGAGAGAAATAGAGAGTGTGCACGGTTCGGAATGAGGTAAGAATGAGTTTGAAGTTCGTATTTTCAAGAATTTTATCTCGATTTTTTGTGATGTGTGAAATCGATTATTGCGAAATCATTTGGAGTGAAAATCGTTTGACTTGGTTGCGCTTAAGAGAGTCGATTTTAGGGTTTAGATTGAATGGTTGTATTGTAGTCGATTGAATGGGTTTCGATTAGGAGAGTCGATTTTAGGGTTTGCATATGTGTTCGGATTGGTGTTGGTGATGGGATTTCAATTGGGGAAATCCTGTTACTGTTGTTTCCGACTGAAGTTCCTGGAAAAATTCAACGGAAAAGGCATAGTTCAGGGTCCAAGTCTACTATGAAAATATGGTTGGCTCGGTGTTTGCATCGGGACAAATCTTCCACAGTTAAAGCTGTGCAAAAACGAAAAAAAATCACAAATAATAGCATCTAATGAAACTGTGATAGGATTTATGTTGGGCCGAGTGGGGTTTATGTTGTTGATGAGATTTCAGTTAGGGTGGGGTTTGGATTGGGATGAGATTCTATTAAAGTATCATTTGGGAGTTTAGGACTTGATTTGTGTCCAAACCACTCGGGATGTAGTCTCTAGTGTTTGGTTTACTATTTTGTTGAAAAATCCTTTGAAATTATAAGTTTCAGTTTAGATTGAGTGTGTTATCCGAGTTGTAGCATCATGAATCCTAATACCATAATTGAGTTTACACTGAGTGTGTTTGGTTTATTGGTTTGGTGAAAAATCCATGAAATTATAAGTTTGTTTAGATTGAGTGTGTTATCCAAGTTTACGTTTTATTCTAAATGTTGATGTATTGTGTTTTTTTCCAGTAATGATGGAATGGTGAAACTCATAATACACTTCGGTGGTTTTATGAGAAAAGATGCAGAAGATTACCAGTATTTGGAAGAATTAGGACAAAGAAGAGAGACATGGAAGATATCGGATTTACGTTGGGAGAAATTTGAAGAATTTCTTGCGACGGAGAAAGTGTATGCTCCGATATACTTCATTTGGTACAAACAACAAAGTGAAAGTATGGCAAACCTTCAATACGCATTGGAACCATTGGAGGACGAGTTACCGGAGCTGTGTTTACTTGCTGAAGTAGCTGGTGAAGTAGAAATATTTTTCGAACATGGTTGCTCGGAACATGATCCGGTTGTATCCGAGTTTTTTCTACCAAGCAGTCAACCTGAATACGAGGAGGATAGAGCTCATGATTTTGGTTATGAAGCAGAAAACGAGGGTGATGATATATCTGATAGGGAAAATGAGGCTGATCCTCTATACGAATGTGAAACTGGTGTGGCTGAGGATGATAGTGATGTTGATATGCCAAGAGAAGAATTTGAAGGTGAGCAATCTGAAGATGAAGAACATGCAACAGATGGGGTGAATCAACCTGAAAGTGACGTTGGAGACGATGTTGTTGTAGAAGAGGATGGTACCAATGACGATAGATTTAAGTCTTTGTACGAGGAAGGTGCAAAATCAAGTTCAGATATGAAGGGAGATGCTTATAATGAAGAACAAGCAGAAGAAGAGAGGGAGGCTGAAGACAGTGCTGAAGAATATGTTCTTGGTGATGTGCAATATCCAGATAAACCACTCGAATCTGATGAAGAATGGGATCAATGGACTCTTAAGAAAAATCCTAAAGGTGGGGATAAGTTTCATGGAGATTATGATAAGGAGCCATATATTTGGTTATTTCAGAAATTCAACAGCGGCTTGGAGTTTAAGGACCAATTACTCCGGTATTCACTGAACACACAATATGACATCAAAATGGCAAAGACAGAAGCAAATAGGATCGCTGCTATTTGTTGCTCTGAGAAATGTCCTTGGAGGGTTTTCTGCTCAGTTGAACATCCAATCAACAACTGGATGGTGAAAGTGTGTCATAGTAAACACAACCATGGGAAATCGAGCAGAGTATCTATGCTTAAGCAAGGTGTGATTGCTGGTTTGTTTAGAGAAGAGCTTAGAAGAAATGTTAGTTTACAAGCATCAGAGATTAAAGACGCGATAAAGGCACGCTATAACATCGTCGTGCCTCTTTCTAAGTGCTACCGAGGAAGAAGAATTGCATTGAGCACCATCCTTGAAGCTCAAACGAACCAGTTTGCGAAGTTATGGGACTATGAAGCTGAACTTAGGCGATCAAACCCGGGTATAACGACTGAACTCAATACTATACCCGTTAATGGTGTCGACCAGTTTGATTGTTTCTACATGTGTTTTGAGGAACTCCGTAGGGCTTGGATGACGAGTTGTAGACCTGTGATTGGTCTAGATGGATGCTTCTTAAAATGTGAGCTAACTGGTGATGCCCTTTCGGCTGTTGGTAGAGACGCAGATAATCGGATGTATCCAATTGCGTGGGCAGTGGTTCGTGGAGAAAACAAAGATACCTGGGCATGGTTTATTAGAAAAATAAAAACAGATTTGAACTTGTGCATGAGAGAGAACATAACTCTCATTTCAGATAAACAAAAAGTATTATCTTTTGCACTTAATATTTTTTGAACTTAACACTCTTATTGATGATGAACACTACTATTCGCAGGGACTTTGTCTTGCTATTGATGCTGAACTCCCAATGGCCGAACACCGACAATGTGCACGACACATATATGCAAATTGGAGGAAACAATTCACTCGGTCGGAGTATAAAAACCTGTTTTGGGCTATAGCATACAGCTACAACCAAGGGGAATATGTTGAGAAAATAAAGCTGTTACAAGATTATGATGTCGCTGCGTACGAAGCGTTGCTACTCCAAGAACCAGAAAAGTGGTCTCGTGCATTCTTCAAGATTATGGTGGATGCAGGCTGTACTCGAGGAAAGTAACAAAATAACTCGGGTGAAGTTCAGTTGTTCGAGTGAAATCGACCCATCAGACCGCTGGAAAGGATTCTCTCGGCAGTGGGTAACAAGGCTCGACTGTCGGCAAAGATTTCTCTTGGCCAAATGTAACAGTCTCAACCAAAAATTCGAAAACGATGGGACTGGGGATGAAATTCGTCGATCAAAACCTAACAAGCGGGTGGATGCAGGCTGTACTCGAGGAAAGTAACAAAATAACTCGGGTGAAGTTCAGTTGGTCGAGTGAAATCGACCCATCACACCGCTGGGAAGGATTCTCTCGGCAGTGGGTAACCAGGCTCGACTGTCGGCAAAGATTTCTCTCGGCCAAATGTAACAGCCTCAACCAAAAATTCGAAAACGATGGGACTAGGGATGAAATTCGTCGATCAAAACCTAACAAGCGGGTGGATGTAGTGTTTTGTCGAGGAAAATAGCAAAAAAACTCGGGAAAAACTGAGTTGGTCGAGAAAAACTCGATCCGTCAGAACGCCGGGAAGGATTCTCTCGGCAGTGGGTAACAAGGCTCGACTGTCGGCAAAGATTTCTCTCGGCCATAGGTAGCAGCCGCGACCAAAACGCCGGAAACTATCGAACTGAGGGTGAAAATCATCGACCAAAACCTAACAAGCAGGTAGAGAAAGGGTTTAGTCGGGAAAAATAGCAAAAAACTCGGGTGAAATTAAGCTGGTCGAGAAAACTCGATCCATCACGCTGCCGGGAAGCATTCTCTCGGGCGAAAACATAAGTGCCGAGCAAAATTTCGAAAACCCCCGAATTGGAGGTGAGTTTCTTCGACCGAACCCTCACATATTGATAGAAGAAGGGTTTAGGATGACATTGGCGAATCCAAAGCTGCTACGGATGTCCCGTCAGGCCATGATAAACCGGTTTTTGTAAAATACAAAAGAAATAGCTGGAGTGCTTCAAAAAATCTGAAACTTTAACAGAAAATAGGTTTCATCGTCCTTATGAAGCCTGCAAAAAATCAGATTAAAATTCCAAGTATTTATTTTTTACAGATCGAGTGTTTGATGTGTTTCCTGGCCGAGCTTATGATAGGACTGCAACACCATCACAACCTCCACCTCCACAATGATTTATGGTAGAAGCAACGTTTTGTTTTGTTCCTATCATTGCATGAACTGTTTCTTTTGTTTTATGTCGCTCAAGATATTTCAGACAATGTAGTACTACTTTTGTCTACTTTTGTGTAATGATATAGATATGCTTTTGCTTTTGCTGAGTTTACTACTTTACAACATTAAACAATCAATGCTACAAGTAAACTGCTGTCAACTTTTACTATACAAGTGTTCCCATGAATGTCAACCTTCATTCCCATTACAAACAAGATTGTCAACCTTCATTCCCATTACAAACAAGATTGTCAACTTTCATCATTCCCATTACAACTACACAAGAAAATTACTCAAGCACGATAGTACATTCCTACAATTCCGAACACAATTCCAAGCATGATGGTAAATACAATAGTCAAATAAATCAAAATATTCTGCAACACCCGACTCCTCTCGGTTATTATCAACACTTCTCGCTTGAGTGCTTCACATTCTAAACTTGTGTGCTTCAATTCATCCATTCTTGAACTCGGCGAAACCATCTTATTTTCAAGATCACTACTTAGCGTTCTTACCGTCTCTCTTAAATGTTTTATCTCCTCTCTTTGTTGAGTCATTACATCTCTTGCCTCCAACAACGCAATGTGTTGCCACCCATGCGTTTTCTCTAAATTATACCAACAGAAAAAATTGCAAGACTCGAAACCAAGACCAATTTTACGCCTTCTACAAGTGTAAAATCTTCTTCCGGGATTGTCATTAGTCCATGATTTCAAAATTTTTGCTGGTCGATTGCAATTACACAACACAGTACTCCCACTTTTGTATTCTTCTATTGTTGAAGAACTTCCACTATGAGACATCTTCACACAAAAAATCAGTATATTATTGTCAAATAAACACCATAAATATCCACTACAAACAACAACAACCTGAATTCAACATCATCGCTAAAGGTTTATAGAGCATTTCGGCAAACCCCATCACCCCGAATTCAACATCATCCCAAATCCCGAATTCAACGAACAACAACAAACCCTAACTCGAAATATACAAAATTTCGACAAACAACACCATCCCGAATTCAATATACACACTAGACAAGCAAAATCGAAACCCATAAACTCAACAAACCCAATCGAAAACCACCCGAACCCCATAAAATCGCAGTTAAATTCGGAATCTTTCTTACCTCAACCGACTTCTATAACCCCAGAAAAAATCAAATCGTTTTCATCTTTTTTACCTCAACCGACTTCTATATGGAATCTCAAATCTCCATTTAACTCTTCTTTCCTTCCTGCATTTCAACGCGATCGATTTTCCCAAAATTTTCCTCTTTTCTCACAAACCCTAATACAAAAGATCTTTCTTAACTCTTTAAGTTTTTCTCGGTTTACAATAAACAAATCCCACGTGTTTATTTAAAATAAACGGGGTTAAATTCTTCTTAACGGAGCTTAAACTTCTATTAACGTCGGCTTAGGTTCTTTACTTCTACTTGACGGAGAGAAATCGGATGTTAAGTTCAGTATTAAAAGTGATAAAACGTTAATCGTAAATGTTTATATTGTAAGTGATAAATTTTTAAGGTTTAAAGTGATAGTGGCTGCCACATTCGAGGTTTTTTATGCGATTTTTCCTTTTAACTAACTGTAATTATTTTTCTAATAAAATTCAAACTTTTTTTTTAATTTAGGCGGCCGTTCCCACCAGTAACAACGATTTTCGAGACAATCCAGAAAAGAAAAAATGATATTTTTGTGGATCTCATTATGAAAGGGTTTACAAATAGGTGTCGGCTAAAATTGCGTAACACCAAACTTATAGGTATCCTCTATCACCAAGTGGTAGCTTTGTCCAGTATGGAAGTTTAATGACTTCAAAACTTGATTAGATATTTGAAAGAATAAGTTCTTTAAACTTTTTTAAAAATTATTGACTTAGGGTTCTTAAATAAAAGGTCAGATTTTAATTTCATTTTCATTTTCAATATATTGGAAGAACTTTAGGAGTGGGGTCAATCCAAAGCGTTTCTGCTGCTAGCTCCTCCCACTCTTTCCCAAACACATGACAATTTGGTTCAGTTGCACAATCAATTTATTGTTGTGACTACCAAAAATGCGGATCTACAGGTAAAATTAGCCAGATACGACCAACACATCCAGTACTATTATAATATTTTTGATCTCATAGCAGTATACCACCCGATTTAAGCACATGTATTGCAGAGGTATCATCCACTAGGCGAGTTGAGTGGTCACGGTGGACGGTGGAAGATAAGAAATTCGCTAGAAGAATCACTGAACTAGCAAATCCAAATTTGATTGATAATATCTCGTTCAGTGATAATTAATTAGTTTGTTGTTATAAAAAATTGTTTTTATTCAATTATTACTTTCATTTGATATTAATTTCAATTTTATTCAAAATTCATTTAATTTTGATTCTAATTTTAATTTAGTTTCAAATTAATATAATTTATTGTAATATTGACAATTTTATTTTTGGACAAATGTCTAAAATAACACTTTTCTAAGTTTTTGTTCCAAAAATAGCATCATTAATTTAAATTTCCAATAATAGCACAAATTTAAGATTAAAATGCATTAAAACTATATTTTAATAGAAAAAAATTAAACCCTAAATTAGAAATAATGAACCCAAATACAATACTTTAAGTTTATATATAATTTATTTAGAATAAATAAGTATTTTCACATAAATATTTGTGCTATTTTTGGAAATTTAATTTTATGATGCTAGATTTGAAAGAAAAACTTTAAAAAGTGTTATTTTAGGGTATTACTCTTTATTTTTTTTATTAGTTGGTAATTCGTCGTTTTTGTTATGATGGATTGGCATCGAGCAGGTATACCACTAATTTACAACAAAATAGCATCGAAATGTTTCAGCTGCCATTGCGTAATAGTCCCTAAGTTATGACAAATTATTTTCCAATGTATTAACGACAAACATTTTACGATGAATTTGCAACCATATCTTTTCCAGATCATACTACAGAAGTTTGTCACAAAATCAAAGTAAAGTAACATCGAATTACCAGCTCGTTTATGAGGAAAATATGTTCATCGTAATTTCATAGTAAATTAAAGTCGATTTACCGACAGAATAATAGTGCCGAATAAACGTCGAATTATTTGCCACTTGAAATTAGCTATGAATTCCAAACGAATTGGCAATTAGATTGACTAACGACAATTCTACTTTCCCAACTAGTCCATCGCTAGACCTTGTTATCGATGATATATAAACAGATTTGGCTGTTGGTAAATGCCTTATTTTTTGTAGTGGATCAACGTTGAGCTGATGAGAGATTATCTGAAGGTTAATACATGCCATATCCCGGTTGACCGAGCAAACATTCCTTTATTTCTTTCAAGAATGCTACCAACTCTTGCTTTACATTTACGTCCAGGTGCTTTCTGATTCTTACAAAATTTTTTCGACAGCCATCATCAATAAATTTCAAGTATGGAGTCCTTTCTTTAGTGTCTCTTTCATCGAGGTTATCAATACACTTTAAATGCTATCGTTGTCGCAAGTGATGACTGCTCATCAAGCGTATTATGGAGGTGTCTATTTTTTTGAGAACTCCAACTACGTTCGGGGTTGAGAATTTTATACATTGGTAAAAAGTGGATGAGACTGCCATCATTGCAAATATCCACATTATAAATTCACCGGCTTGTCAACTATAGTGAACTCAATCATTTTAGTTAAACCAGCAGCAGAGACCGGCAATTTAACTGTTCTGTATAACATCTCAATTTCTCCAATAAATCCAGTGAGTGTGAGTGGAGGTCCCGTTACTTCCATTTTTATACGCATTCTAAGGAGTGTATCGAGGAATATTACATCGAATATTAAAACAGTTAGTACTTTGCATGTTGGATCTAAATGCAATATGAATGCGTCACAACAATGTTCTCCCATTTAATGAAATCAATGCACTTTTTGACTCAGTGATGCGGACAATGATTCTAACATGGTCGATCTGTGCCAAGCCGGCTGTACTGGAGCTGTTATGAAATACATAGATGACGGTCCGAAGGAGACCAAGAAAGTTCTGTGAGTTTTTAATTGGACTAAAACAAAGAGTTTGGAATTTCACCGAACCAAATCACATCCTAAAGTTAACTGTCCAAGAAAAATTCACATTGGCCACACTAATTCGTCAACGGCACACAACGCCTCTAGTGCTAGCCCGCACACTTGAGAGATGCCCTAACTTCAAGCCATTCCATTCCATTCCAGTTATACGAAAACTAATGACCGTGGAAAACATCCATGTACCAAGCCCCATTTGGCGATGAACGTGATTCTCCGTTTGAGCCGTACCGCGAGCCTTGTATTAAATTCAGTTTGGTAGCAATTAACCAATTCAAGTTTCATGCTTTGGACCTATTCTAGGATGCAAAAGAATATCAAAAAAGAGAAAAATCAGCTCATACACGACTTGGAGTACTCACACTAAAGAAAAGCCACCTAAGTATCAACTTGCCAAAATGGATTGTGTGCCACTTGCCACCTCATTAAGCATAAAACGTGTGGTCTTACATAGAAGAAGCTTCCCCAAGGCTTCTAAAATATCTAACACGCTCCAGCCAAGTTATCTTTTTTGACAAGGGTTTAAACCCCAACGGCCACCTTTCTCTTTACTTGTTGTTTCCTTTTTCTCTTTCTTTATGGTCGTTGTATTTAATTTTTTTGAACTTATAAAAGCTCCTCTACCTTTAGATGAAAGAAAAGAACTCATTCAGTAATAAACACACTTCTTTAAATCAAAAGCTTATGTCTTATGTATTTGGTTTCTCTTTGTCGATTTCTCTCAAGTATTTTGCGTGAAGTTCCCCTTGCTTGAGAATTGATTGAGTCTTGACTTTCTAATGTGTGGAGTCTCACCCTTGTCTTGCCTCGTATTAAACCATCTCCGAGCCAGTAGCCATCACACTTTTTCAATCCATCCATTCCACCAAATCTAGTTGAACCGAGAGACCATTGTTTGTGGACAGTCCTATTGGGTCTTACATCATTGGTATCAGAGCTTATAAGCTCCTGTCCCATGTTGTGTTCATTCAATCTACTCTTTTTTTTTCTTGTTTTGCAGTTGTTTCATTTCGTAAATTAAAAAAAATAATAATATAAAAATAGCTAATTTCTCCATTTCGTTTCTAACATATTACAAAACACAGAAATATAGTATTCTCTGGTTAATTTCATTTCAATCATCTGTTTATCTTGTTGTTATTTATTATTAAACTCTATAAAAAATCCAAAAAACAAATTTATCTTTGTTAGTTTACTTTGCTACTAAAACAAAACCAAAAATAAAATATTGTTTTTTGAATCTTGTTCCTTCGGATATATATTAAGTTGTTAAAAAAATTTGTGATAAGTACCATGGGAGAAATATCCCCTGACCTACTCATGACTATGATGCAAATGTTCACAGCCTTTCAAGTAGAAATAAGGCACATACGCTTACGGATGGAGCAAATATCACTAGATTGGGTGAGCGAGTTGGCCATTCCGAAGGACCAAAACACAACGACCAAGGACCACAAAACAAATCTAGTCAACAAGATGAGGACATGTCTGCCATGGAGGAAGACTTGCCACCTGACCAGAATAGAGCACCTGAACCACAGTCTTACCAAGCGCATCACCCAAGGGATATCAACCGGAACCTGCCACAAGAAGAGATGCAAGATCAAGAGTCCCCTGACCTGAAAATAACTCCACCTACCTTTGCTGGAAAGGTAGATCCGGCCTTCTACCTTTGCTGGAAAGGTAGATCCGGCCTTCTACCTTTGCTGGAAAGGTAGATCCGGCCTTCTACGTTGACTGGTAAAGGAAAATAGAATACATCTAAGAATGCTATAATTATCCGAAGCCAAGAAAGGTCACCTCTACAGTTGCCCAACTCACGGACCAAGCACTTGCTTGGTGGTACCAATATATGACTGAAAATGGTACTATAGACTTGAACCACTCAACTCTTGGGTGGAAATGAAAGAGCTACTAAGGCAGAGGTATGTCCCTCCACATTATCATCGAGAGCTCGAAAGAAAATTTAGGAAATTGTATCAAGGCCAAAGGGCGGTAGAAGAATACTATGATGAATTTAAGATCCTAAAAAACCAAATTGAATTAGAAGAGACCAAAGAGATCCTCATGTCACACTTCATAGAAGAGCTTAATGATCGGATTTTTAGAAAGGTCTAAAGGCAGCCATACCACCAACTACACGAGCTGTTGCACGTTGCCATTCAAGTGGAGCAACAAATAAAGAAGAAGATTTCTACTGCCCAAAATGTGAAACCCAATGCCCCCAATACCTTGGAACACGGCACCTACATCCATGGACAAAGGGAAATCCATAGAAATTGAGTCACGGTTCAAGAGAAAAACGACTAAACCTTTTAGAGATCCACGCCAAGATCAAGTTAATTTCTTTACTCATTATCATACCCGTGAACTAACATGCTACATGTGCAAATAGTGTGAAAACATCTCACGTGACTGCACAAATTTGAAAGTCATGGTGATGTTACCATCCGGTGACTACGAGTCACATGATGAAGAAGAATTGGAGACCCTTGACAACACCATTGAGTATGATGATGAAGGTGAGTCCCTGGTCATCTTAAGGCCCTCAACACTCAAGTGCCTATAGAAGTCACTAACCAAAGAGAGAACCTCTTTCACACGCGTTTTTTCGTGAAAGTCCAAGTAAGTCATCTTATCATTGATAGTGATTTTTATACTAATATTGCAAGTTGGTGAGGTTGAAATATCACCACAACCAACCACCCTAGACCATAAAAACTAAATGGCTAAATGAGAAGGAAGAACTCAACGTGTCAAAACAAGTGACAATTCCCTTTTCAATTGGCTAATACACAGATGAACTGGTGTGCGATGTGACATCCATTCATGCTGTCCATATCCTTTTAGGAAGACTTTAGAATTTGAACGAAATGTATCACAATGGGAGGAGAAATCAATACTCCTTTAGCTTCAGCCACTGTAAGGTCATATTTGCCTGACCATTCTGAAGTTTGTGTGATGCAAGCTATAGCTAAAGAGAAATGGCAGGCCAAGGTATGTCTTTTCCTAGAAAAATCTGATCAAACACGTTTCCTATAACACATAACAAGTTTGGTCTTGTCAAAAGAGTCACGGGCAAGTAGATAGAAGCTTACAAACGAAGAGACCATCAACCGGCAAGCCAAAGGATCAGCTGCAGTATACTCAATCCCAAAGACTAACATTTTCAGAATACAGCATAACAACTACCTCTACTCCATGTTCATCAAAGAAGCCCCATGGTCATACCATGACCAAAGGTCGAACCAACACCAAGGTACTTTAGAATAACACACATAATACAAATCTAACTTGTTTTCTCTTGGTGCAGAATGTATGGTTTTGAGGTAAAAACTTTTTCAAGAGGGCTAGTATTATGCGGACACTGATTCTAACCTTGCCGACCCATACCAAGCCAGCCGTACCGGAGCTGTTCCAAAATACATAGACGGTGGTTCGAAAGAGATTAAGGAGGTTCTAATAGTTTTCAATCAGACCAAAACGTGTAGCTTAAAATTTGACCGACCAAAATCACCTCCTGAAGCCAACTTCCCAAGAGAAATTCACATTGGCCACACCAATCCTTCAACGGTACACATTGGCCCGCACACTTGATCGATGCCCCAACTTCAAGAAATTCCATTACATCCTCAAATTTCATTGACAAAACAGCCATAAGAAGATTTCTGGCCATAAAACACCCATGTACCAAGCCCCATTTTGTGATGGCCGAGACTCCCCGTTTGAACCGTACCACGAGCCTTGTCTTGGATTTCAATTTGGTAGCAATGAAAAAATTCCAGTTTCATTCTTTGGGCCTATTCTAGGCTGAAAAATAAGATCAAAAAGGAGAAAATCCAGTTCATACACGACTTGGAATACTCACACTAAAAAAAGCCACCTAAGCATCAACTTGCCAAAAGTGGATTATATCCCATTTGCCACCTTATTAAGCATAAAACGTGTGGCCCTACATAGAAGAAGCATCCCCCAAGGCTTTTAAAAGACCTAACATGCTCCGACCAAGTTTCCTTACTTGTCCAAGGTGTTTAAACCCCAACGGCCACCTTTTTCTTTACTTATTCAATATTGTTGTTTCATTTTTCTCTATATTTATGGCAGTTGTATTTAATTTCTTTGAACTTATAAAATCTCCTCTCCCTTGTAGCTAAAAGGAACAAAATCATTCAGTAATAAACACATTTATTTGAAGCAAAAGCTTGTTCCTTTTGCATTCGGTTTATGTTTGTCGATTTCTCTCAAGTATTATGCGTGGACTTCCCGTTGCTTGAGAATTGATTGATTCTTGCCTTTCTAGTGCGTGGGGTCCCCCAAGAAAGCCTCACCCCTTTCTTGCCTCGGCCTAACCCATCTTCGAGCCAAGAGCCATCACATTTTTTCAATCCACCCATTCCGCTAAAGCTAGTTGAACCGAGAGGCCATTTTTTGTTGGCAGTCTTATTGGATCTTACATCAATCGGTTAGTGGAGTTTGTGTCCTTTTACTTTTCCAGAGCAAGTTCGTGTAATTCCTATAAAATACATTGGAACTTAGTTAATAAAGTAGATCATTCTGATGTAGTTTGTAAATCTCTAAGCTAATTTTTATATTTGGTATCAGAGCAAATCAAAGTGGTCCCAGAGAGAAAATATGTGCGACGACAAAACACTCACAAAAATTCCTCATTTTGATGGTCACTATGGTCATTGGAGTGTTTGATGGAGAATCTTTTGCGAGCCAAAAGTGTATGGAATCTGATGGAACAGGGTTATACGGAGACAACATAAAGAGTGGAAGTAACTACAGCACAACAGAAACATTTGGAGGATCTCAAGATGAAGGATCATCAGGTGAAGCACTACCTGTTCCATGCAATTGATCGGGTTGTGCTCAAACTGATTTTGGATTTCAGAACATCCAAAATTATAAGGGATTCAATGAAGAGAAAGTTTGGAGAAAATGAGAGGGTGAAACTTTTGCTTCTTGATACTCTAAGAAGAGAATTTGAGGTTGTCACAAACGGTGGATAAGAAAATTGACGATTACTTTGGAAGACTAATGACAATATCCAACAAAATGAGGAGCAATGGTGAAGACATGCCAGATTCAAAGATCGTTGAGAAGATTCTTCGAACGTTAACGGATAAATTCACATATGTGGTGGTTTCAATTGAAGAAGCCAATGATACTGAATGCATGACTCTCGATGAGTTGCAAAGCTCTTTGTCTATTCATGAAAAAATTTTAAAAGAGTGAGTTATGAAGAGGATGATCAAGTTTTAAATATTAAAAGAAAATGTACGCAGAGGGTCTTACAAAGGTCGAGGCAGAGGTAGAGGACTTTTTTTAACAAGGCAGTGATCGAATGCTACAAGTGTCACAAACTGGGATATTTTCAGTATGAATGTCCAAACTAGAACAATGAGGTACACTATGGAGAATATGAAGTTTTGCTAATGGCACATGTGGAACTTCATGAAACAAAAAGAAGTGATGCATGGTTTGTGGACTACGGATGTTATAACCATATGTGTGGAGAT
>CM032165.1:9572807-9660569 GCA_018901935.1 Pugionium cornutum | reverse complement strand
ATGCATGTCCATATTTGTATTCTTTTTCGGAGAGTCATATTTCTTTACATTTACCACTTGGATGACCCATGTGAGTAAATATATCCGGCACTCTGAGGTCCGGATATACATGGACTTCACCTTCATCGAATCTAGAAGATCTGTATATATATATATATCACACACGATATTCACCACGACAATTTAATTAATTACCCTTACAAATAAAATAATTAATTAATAAACACAACCATTTATGGTTACTATGTACCTGTTTTAGGTGCGTATGTGGGCAACAAAGTAATGCTCCGAGAAGTAAGATATCTCATCATTCACATATGATTCAACAATCGTACCTGCAGCATATCATTTAATCTTCGCCTTGCTTTTCAGTTGTTTAAAAAACCTTTCAAATGGATACATCCGCATATATTGCACAAGTCAACCCAATTCAGCTTCGTATGGCAGATGTATAGGTAGGTGTTTCATGACGTCCAAAAATGCAGGTGGAAAGATCTTCTCCAAATTGCACAAAATTATGACTATGTTTTCCTTCAGAATTCGGACACAGTTTTGTTGCAATGATCTGGAGTATAGATCATGGAAAAATCCTCCAATCCCTACATTACAATCTAGTATTAATTAGTATATGCAATTATTATTATTTTACGTACTTAAAAAATATGTTTAATATTATATAACTGATAATGCTAGATGAACATTTCATGGTAAAAGTTCTGCAAATATAAAAGGGAGAAGCCTTTCCATGAAAACATGGTAGTCATGGCTTGTCATGCCCAAGAACTCAGTCAATCCATATCCACACAATTTGCTGAGTCTACCGCGTAGCCATTCAAAAATTTGACATCATTTTTGATATATTCCAATAAGCGTTCTTTGGCTTTTTGTGTCAATCAAAATATAGGGAATGGAGCACTACCCTGACCATCCATGTGCAACTCTTTTCGAGGCACAAAACTTTGGAATATCCAACCTTGACTTAACTGTATCTTTTGATTTATTATTGACATTCATAATAGTATTAATGATGTTATCGAAGAAATTCTTCTCTATATGCATTACATCAACATTAAGTCGAAGGTTAAGATCCATCCAGTACGGAAACTCCCAAAATATGATTTTTTGTGCCAATTATGCCAGCTTCCATAACCTTCTTCTTTACTTTCATGATTGTTTCCTCTGTAGTCAGATGTTCTTAGAGGATTGACAGTTTTTATTCGCTCGTATAAAACTTGTTCGCCTGTCAATGATTGTGGAGGATAATCATTCAATGCGTGCTTCTCCTTTAAAATTTTTGTTTTATTTTTCCGTAACGGATGACTCTTAGGAAGAAACCTTCTGTGACAATCAAACCAACACGTCTTTTGACCATTTGGTAATTGAAATGCCTTCGTATCATCCATACAAATTGGACAAGACTATCTACCATGCGTTGTCCATCCCGAAAACATTCCTTAAGTTGGAAAATAACTTATTGTCCATAGTAACACGACTTTTAAATTGAAATTTTGATTCAACGATACATCGTATGAATCAACTCCTGTATACCACAATTCTTTCAACTCATCAATCAAGGGTCGGAGGAATATATCCAGACTAGCGCACGGATGATTTGGCCCCGAATTCAGAATTGTTAGAAACAAGTACTCTTTCTTCATACACATATCCGGTGGCAAGTAATATGGAGTGATAATCACCACCCATAATGAATGATTTCGAGACATCTCAAATGAATTGAACCCATCAGTACATAAGTCAAGATAAACGTTTTGAGATTCAGCAGAAAATCTTGGATGTAGATATTGAAAATTTTTCCACTACGCAGCATCAGATGGGTGACTCATTTCTCCGTTTTCTTCTTCGTGCTCTGCGTGCCACCTCATTGCCTCTATGGTTTTCTCGTTTGATACATTCTCTTAAGTATTTCGTCTATAGGTAAATACCACATACGACTAAAGGTATTCTCGTCTTGCACTCGCTTGGCCTATATCGGGAAGAATCGCAAAATTTGCATTTTTCCCATTTCTCATTTTCTTTCCAAAAGATCATACAATTGTGAACACACACGTCAATTGTATAAAATGGGAGCCCTAAATTTCGCATTAGTTTTCGGTTTCATAATATGAACCCGTTGCCTCATTCTCCTCGGGAAAATATTCTGTAAACAGCTCCACCCAAGAATCGATGCATTTTCTGGTAGATTAAAATAAGACTTAATATTTGTGAACCAAGCAGCTAAAGATAACTGTGAGTGCCCCTCATGACAACCCTCATACAATACATGAAAACTTACCTGCGCTAATTTGAGCTATTGGTTAACTACTTGCAAAATTCATGAACTGCTCCATGCCTTGTGCAAATTTTGCCGATATATTTCTTGTTTGATTATCAATAATTTTGTACATCCAATCTCTCTAATTATTATAATTTCCCGACATGTTTGAAGATTTTTTATCCTTTTCAATTCTACAAATGAGAGAATGGGATGGGGTCATATATATATAAATAAGATTTTGCAACTACTTTGCCACTACTTTGTCACTACTTTGCCACTACTTTGCGACCATAACAGTGTAGTCGATTAAAAGTCAGTATACCTACCATGCACACGTTTTTTATGTTGTGACTTTGCCACCATTTTGTGATTGAAGAGCCAATCCAACCGTGGTCACAAATAGGTCACATATTTTGCGACCAATATGCGACTAACAAGTCCTTCTACCACACGCAGTTGCCAATCAGTCGCCAATTTGCGACAGATTAGCGATAGCAAACACCAGTCGCAAATTAGTAGCATATTAGTCGCAAAATGGTTGTGTTTTGTGACCAATATGCGACTACTATTTTTAATGGGAAATTTGTGACCAATTTGCGACTACTTCTCTGTAGTCGTATATTGGTCGTAAAACCGTGGCAAACTCCGTGATGCCATGCATTATGCTTCATTTATAAGCCTCTACACAAGCAGCACTAATGAACGGTTTAGAATGATCAGTTTAAAATGATCACTTTAACTCGCCCATAAACTTGATATATCCGCACTAAATCCTCTGTAACTTTTTATTTAAAGTTCAGAATGACATGAATCCAACACCCAGTTTAAGTTATCTCAATGTTCTCTATTGAGATAAAATTTAAGACCAAAATAGTTACAACAAACCCTCCAAGTAATCCAATCTATCCCAAACTCTGTGATGCCATGCATTATGTTTTATTTGTAATCCATTGCTCAATGAGCACCAATGATCAGTGTAGAATGATCATTTTTAATTAGCTGATCAACTTGGCATGTCCACACTAAATTGTTTGTAGCTTTTGATTTACAGTTCAGAGTACACGAATTCAACGCCCAAATAAACCTAGCTCAATTTTCTATATTATGACAAATATTAAGACCGAAATAGGTACCACAAAAGCCTCCAAATAATCCAGTTTAACCCAAACTTTATGATGCCATGCATTATGCTTCATTTATACGCCTTTACTGAATGAGCACAAATGATCAGTTTAGAATGATCATTTTAACTAGCTGATCAACTTGACATGTCCACACTAAATAGTCTTTAACTTTTGATTTAGAGGTCAATATGGTATGAATCCGATGCCCACGTTAAGCTAGCTAAATTTTCTATCGCGTGAGAAAATTTAAAACCGAAATAGGTATGACAAATCCTCCAAGTAATCCAATGTATCTCAAAGTGCATGATGCCATGCATTACACTCATTTATAAGCCATTATTCAAGGAGCACCAATAATCAGTTTAGAATGATTATTTTAACTGTCCGATCAACTTGACATGTACACAGTAAATCGTCCGTTACTTTTGATTTAGAGTTCAAAATGACACGAATCCAAGGTCCACGTTAAGCTAGCTCAATTTTCTATATTGTGACAACATTTGACTGTGAAAGAGCTACCACATAGCCTTCACGTAATCCAATCTATCATAAACTGTGTGATGTCATGCATTATTGTTTATTTATTAGTCCTTACTCAAGGAGAACAAATGATCAGTTTAGAATGATCATGTAAGAATGATCACTTTAACTAGCCCATTCACATGTCCGCACTAAATTGTCTGTAACTTTTGATTTAGAGTACAAAATGACACGAATCCAACATCCATGTTAATCTACACCAACATTCTATATTCTTACAAAATTTAAAAACGAAATAGCTATGGAAAAGCGCCCAAGTAATCCAATCTATCCCAAATGGCATGATGCCATGCAATATGCTTAGTTTATAAGCCTTTACTCAAGGAGCACCAATGATTAGTTTAGAATGACAATTTTAACTAGGTGGTCAAAGTGGCATTTCCGCACTAAATTGTCTTTAACTTTTGATTTAGAGCTTAAAACAACATGAATCTAATGCCCACGTTAAGCTAGCTCAATTTTCCAAATTGTGAAAACTTTTGAGACTGAAAGAACTAGACAAAGCCTCAAAGTAATGCAATCTATTCCAAATTGCGTGATGTCATGCACTATGCTTCATTTATAAACCTTTAGTCAAGGAGCACCAATGACCAGTTTAGAATGATTATTTTAACTGGCTGATTAGCTTGACTTGTCTGCCTTAAATCGTCCGTAACTTTTGATTTAGAGTTTAAAATGACATGAATCGAATTCCCATGTTAAGCTAGCTCAAATTTTCAATATTGTGACAACATTTGAGTCTGAAAGATCTATGACAAAGGCTCCAAGTAATCCAATATATCCCAAACTGCATGATGCCATGCATTATGCTTCATTTATAGGCCTTTACTCAAGGAGCACAAACGATCAGTTTAAAATGATCATTTATCTTGCCGATCAACTTGACATGCACGTACTCAATCGTCTATAACTTTAGATGCAGAGTGCAAAATGATATGAATCCAACGCCCATGTTAAGCTAGCTCATTCTTCTGAAAGAGATACCATGAAGCCTACAAGTATTCAAATATATCCAAAACTGTGTGTTGCCATGTATTATGCTTCAATTGTATTCCTTTGCTCAATGAGTACCAATGATCACTTTATAATGATTATTTTAACTAGCCGATCTACTTGTCATGTCTGCACTTAATCGTCAATAACTTTTCATTTAGAATTAAGAGTACACGAATCCAACGCCCACGTAAAGCTAGCTCAATTTTCTATATTGTGACAAAATTTTAGAACGAAATAGCTCCGACAAAACCTCCAAGTAATACAATCTATCCCAAACTAAGTGATGTCATTCATTATGCTTCATTTATAAGCCTTTACTCAAGAACACCAATGATCAGTTTAGAATGATCATTTTAACTGGCCGATCTACTTCACATGTATGCACTAAAATGTCCGTAACTTTTGATTTAGAATTCAAAATGACACAAATAACTATGCCACGTTAAACTAGCTCAATTTTTCTATATTGCGACAAAATTTAAGACTAAAAAGCTACGACTAATCCTCCAAGTAATCTAATCCATGACAAACCGCGTGATGATATACATTATGCTTCATTTGTAAGCCTTTACTCAAGGACCACCAATGATCAGTTTAGAATGATCATTTTAACTAGCTGGACCATTAATCCGAGCCAAGGCCAAGAAACTCAAAGAGGCAATCAGCAGCATGCTTAACAAGGAGAATGCACAACAAATTCACTTGAGCTTGACTGGAGAACTGCCTAAAAGCACTCTGGTTTTAGTACAAGCTCAAGACAGCATACAAATGGGTATGTGATCCATTTGTACTCTTTTTCCCTTATCCAAGTTTTCTCCCATTGGGTTTTCTTGGTAAGGTTTTTCATGAAGCAATTGAATCACATTACAACCAGCCCAATTTGTTGCTTAAAATCAAAATGAGTTCATTTAAAAAGGTCCAAATTGGCGTTATCAAAGAGGGGGGGGGGAGTGTCTATATTCATAGTCAAAATAAGATTTAATGAAGTCAAGGTCTTTGGTCAAGTCTTCCCTTGTAATTGTAATTAATTTAATGTTGTAGGCTCCTCATATTACGCCTCCTTAAAGTATAAATAAGGGCTTTCAGTTGTAAACTTGATCATTCAACTTTTCAAATAAAAAACAGCTTCTTTTCTTATGTTTGAGAGTGCTTCTCTTCTTAATCGGATCGTTGGTGTGTAATATCCTTCACTCAACATTTAGTAGCCTTAGTGTGTAATATCTAAGCTGCTATCTTAGGTAAATCAGAAGTCTTTCCGCAGCTACTGTGTGACCCTTCAATCCACAACCTTTGAACATATTGAATTTCGTTTCATTCTGTTGCAAAGCTTATCTCAACCGCATCCAGAAGTGCATTCCTTGGGAGGTTCGCATCATTTGGTATCAGAGCACACTTCTGATCAGTTATCCCTATCCCTCATCTCTATATCTCTCCATTTTCATCTGCTTAGATTGCATCAGCTTGTGTATCGATTTACATCAGGTTATTAATCGGAAAAAACCTATTCATATAATTGCATTGTTGTTTATATCCAATATTACATCAGTTTATCACATCAAAATCAACCAAACCCATTGCACTTTCAGATTAGAAAATAACACACTCGCAACTCTTCATCTTCCATCGAAATGTTTTTTCAGAACAGGTACTTTTAATGCATTTTTTAAGTGTATTTGTAGCTATGTCAGGAGGAAATCAAACTTCAGAAGCACCAAACTTGTTAATGGAGGCTCTAGTAGAAGAAATGAAGAAAGCATTATAAATAGAGCTGGAAGCCATTCATTTGCGGCTTGATGATGTTCAGAACAATAGTAACCTAGAAGGAGGACCAAGGAGAAATAGAAATCCCTTCAGACATGGTCATAATGAAGAAATCGAAGCCTACTATAGCTGTGGCAGTGAAGGGAGCAGGAGAACCCAAAGGAGGCATAGGCGTGTAAGAGAAGAAAGGGGTCATCCTAATGACACCTTAGGAGGTCTTAAACTTAGGATACCATCATTCTATGGAAAAAATGATCCAGATACTTACCTGGAATGGGAGAAGAAGATCGAGCTGGTGTTTGATTGTCAACACTATTCCGAGCTCAACAAGGTCCGCGTAGCTGCTACTGAGTTTTATGAGTATGCACTCAGCTGGTGGGATCAATTGGTGACTTCCAGAAGACGTAATGGTGAGTATCCAGTAGAAACATGGGCTGAGATGAAAGCCATAATGAGGAAAAGGTTTGTGCCCAGCCATTACCACCGTGAGCTTCACCAAAAGCTAAGGAGACTCAATCAAGGAAGCCGAAGTGTTGAGGACTATTTCCAGGAGTTGGAAACCCTCATGATCAGGACAGACATTTCAGAAGACAGAGAAGCTACTATGGCAAGATTTTTAGGAGGACTTAACCGTGACATTCAAGATAGAATGGAGCTGGAACATTATGTGGAGGTAGAGGAAATGTTGCACAAAGCTATACTGGTGGAACAACAGTTAAAAAGAAAAGTTATAATAGGCCAAGCGATGGAGCAGCTAACAATAAGCCTAGCTACCAAAGGGAAGGAAAACAGATTGCTAAAGTTGATTCCAAACCTTCAACCACCACTCAAGACGTCAAGGGCAAATCTGAAGCTACTACATCTACTAGAACAAGAGATGTGCAGTGTTTCAAATGCCAAGGAAGAGGGCATTATGCGAATGAATGCACCAACAAGAAGATCATGATTCTGTTGGATAATGGTGAAATAGAATCCGAGGAAGAAGAAGTCTTTTCTGATTCTTCAGAAGAGCATCTGGAACCTCCTATGGCAGGAGAATTATTGGTAACAAGAAGAATCCTAAGCGTACAAAACAAGACCAAAGAACATGAGCAAAGAGAGAACCTGTTTCACTCAAGATGCCACGTCCAAGGAAAGGTTTGCAACATCATTATTGATGGAGGCAGCTGCACTAATGTGGCTAGTGAAACTATGGTAAACAAGTTAGGTCTGGAAGTGTTCAAACACCCAAAGCCGTATAAGCTGCAATGGCTTAATGAGTGTGGCGAAATGAAGGTAAGCAGCCAAGTCAAGGTACCTATAACCATTGGAAAGTACCAAGATGAGATCCTTTGTGATGTTTTACCAATGGAGGCTGGCCACATTCTGCTTGGAAGACCATGGCAATTTGATCGAAAGGTCATTCATGATGGTTACACCAACCAACACTCGTTTGAACACAAAGGTAAGAAGATCACACTTGTTCCTATGACACCACAGGAGGTGTACCAAGATCAGCTCGTGTTGGAGCAAAGGAAAACAGCTAGAACTTCAAAGGAAACTATAAGCACCAAAAGTGACAGAGGCTGTGAGAACAAGAACAAGAAGCACTCAAGTTTCTTTGTGAGAACTGGTGGAGTTAAGAAGGCTCTCTTATCACAATAACCTGTTCTTTTGTTTATCTATAAGGAAGCTCTCATGAGCTTAACTAACGTTGCACCGGTATTACCGAGTGAAGTGACTTCTATTTTGCAGGATTATGAAGATGTATTTCCAGAAGACAATCCAAAGGGGCTACCACCCATCAGAGGCATTGAACATCAGATTGATTTTGTACCTGGAGCCTCACTACCAAATAGACCAGCTTATAGAACCAATCCCGTTGAGACTAAGGAGCTGCAAAGACAAGTTAATGAGCTAATGGAGAAGGGCTACATCAGGGAGAGCATGAGTCCTTGTGCTGTGCCAGTTCTACTTGTGCCAAAGAAAGATGGCAGCTGGCGCATGTGTGTTGATTGTAGAGCAATCAACAACATTACGGTAAAGTATCGCCATCCAATCCCTAGGTTAGATGACATGCTTGATGAATTGCATGGTTCCAGAATCTTTTCTAAGATAGATCTTAAGAGTGGGTACCATCAAATACGCATGAAGGAAGGGGATGAATGGAAAACTGCATTTAAAACTAAGCATGGATTATATGAATGGTTAGTCATGCCATTTGGGTTAACAAATGCACCTAGTACTTTCATGAGGTTGATGAATCATGTTCTTAGAGCTTTCATAGGAGTCTTTGTTGTAGTATACTTTGATGACATCTTAATCTACAGCAAGAATCTAGAAGAGCATGCTAGTCATTTGACATCGGTTCTAAGTGTTCTTAGAAAAGAAAAACTATATGCCAATCTTAAGAAATGCACTTTTTGTACAGATAACATTGTGTTCCTAGGCTTTGTTATAAGTGCAGATGGTATTAAGGTTGATGAGGAGAAGGTCAAAGCTATTAAGGAATGGCCAAGTCCAAAAACAGTAGGAGAAGTGAGAAGTTTCCATGGGCTAGCTGGCTTCTATAGACGCTTTGTCAAGGATTTTAGCACTATTGCTGCCCCACTTACGGAAGTAATCAAGAAAGACGTAGGATTCAAATGGGGACATGCTCAAGAAAGCTCATTCCAAGCTTTGAAAGAAAAGCTTACACATGCACCTCTTCTATCTTTACCTGATTTTCTTAAAACCTTTGAGATAGAATGTGATGCTTCTGGTATAGGTATTGGAGCTGTTTTGATGCAGGATAAGAAACCTATAGCCTATTTCAGTGAGAAGCTTGGAGGAGCCACCCTCAACTATCCAACCTACGACAAGGAATTGTACGCCTTGGTCCGTGCTTTGCAAACTTGGCAACACTACTTGTGGCCTAAGGAGTTCGTGATTCACACTGATCATGAGTCACTCAAGCACTTAAAGGGCCAACAGAAGCTGAACAAAAGGCATGCACGGTGGGTTGAGTTCATAGAAACATTTCCCTATGTCATTAAATACAAACAAGGTAAAGAGAATGTTGTGGCAGATGCATTGTCACGGAGGTATGCTTTAATCTCTACTCTTGATGCTAAGTTGTTAGGTTTTGAACAACTTAAAGAGCTATATGAAACTGATCCTGAATTTAAAGATGTATACATTGCTAGCAAAAAGTTTTCTTCAGGAAAATACTATCGGCATGAAGGATTCCTATTTTATGATAATAGATTATGTGTGCCTAACTGTTCCATTCGAGACTTGCTAGTTAGGGAAGCTCATGGAGGAGGACTGATGGGGCATTTTGGAGTTGCCAAAACCCTTAAAGTAATGCAAGATCATTTCTATTGGCCACACATGAAGAGAGACGTAGAAAGAATCTGTGCAAGGTGTGCCACATGCAAACATGCTAAGTCTAAGGTTCAACCCCACGGTTTGTACACTCCTTTACCCATTCCTACTCATCCATGGATTGACATATCAATGGACTTTGTGGTTGGTTTGCCTAGAACTAAGACAGGAAAGGATTCTATCTTTGTTGTGGTTGATAGATTCTCTAAGATGGCTCATTTTATAGCATGTCACAAGACTGATGATGCATTGCATATAACCAATCTGTTCTTTAAAGAGGTAGTTCGATTGCATGGAATGCCTAGGACCATAGTGTCTGATAGAGACACTAAGTTCTTGAGTTACTTTTGGAAAACTCTTTGGTCTAAGTTAGGAACTAAGTTGGTATTCTCTACAACATGTCACCCACAAACGGATGGTCAAACTGAAGTAGTTAATAGAACCTTGTCTACTTTATTGCGTGCATTAATCAAACGAAATCTTAGAACATGGGAAGAATATTTACCACATGCTGAATTTGCATATAACCATTCTGTACATTCTGCTTCTAAGTATTCTCCTTTTCAAATTGTGTATGGTTTCAATCCTTTATCTCCTTTGGATCTAACCCTTTTGCCTTTAAGTGAAAGAGCTAGTATTGATGGAAAAAGAAAAGCTGAGATTGTTAAACAGATCCATGAGAATGCAAGGAAGAATATTGAGGCCAGAACCCAACAATATGCAAGAAAGGCCAACAAAGGAAGACGTGAAATGGTATTTGAGGTGGGAGACCTTGTGTGGGTTCACTTGAGGAAAGAAAGATTTCCAGCTGAAAGGAAATCCAAACTTATGCCCAGAATAGATGGACCTTTCAAGATAGTTCAGAAGATCAACAACAACGCCTACCAAATTGATCTTCAAGGTAAGTATAATGTGAGTTCAAGCTTCAATGTTTCTGATCTTGTGCCTTTCATTGCAGATGAACCAGATTTGAGGTCAAATCCTTTTCAAGAGGAGGGGGATGATACGAGCATGGAAAGCACACAAAAGGAGAAGCTCATGGCTAGAAATGAACCAGTGGAACATGAAGAAGCTCTTGCACTACCAGCTGGACCATTAACCCGAGCCAAGGCCAAGAAACTCAAAGAGGCAATCAGCTGCATGCTCAACAAGGAGAATGCACAACAAATTCACTTGACCTTGATTGGAGAAGTGCCTAAAAGCACTCTGATTTTAGTACAAGCTCAAGACAACATACAAATGGCTATGTGATCTATTTGTACTCTTTTTTCCTTATCCAATTTTTCTCCCATTGGGTTTTCTTGGTAAGGTTTTTAATGAGGCAAATGAATCACATTACAACCAGCCCAATTTGTTGTTTAAAATCAAAAGGAGTTCAATTCAAAATGATCAAAATTGGCGTCATCAAAGGGGGGGGGGGGGGAAGTGTCTACATTCATAGTCAAAATAAGAGTTAATGAAGTCAAGGTCTTTGGTCAAGGTCTTTGGTCAAGTCTTCCCTTGTAATTGTAACCAATTTAATATTGTAGGCTCCTCATATTACGTCCCCTTATAGTATAAATAGGGGCTTTCAGTTGTAAACTTGACAATTCAACTTTTCAAATAAAAACAGCTTCTTTTCTTAAGTTTGAGAGTGATTCTCTTCTTAATCTGATTGTTGGTGTGTAATATCCTTCAGTCAACATTTAGTAGCCTTAGTGTGTAATATCTAAGCTACTATCTTAGGTAAATCAGTAGTCTTTCCGCAGCTACTGTGTGACCCTTCAATCCACAACCTTTGACCAGATTGAATTTCGATTCATTCTGTTGCAAAGCCTATCTCAACCGCATCTAGAAGTGCATTCTTTGGGAGGTTCGCATCACCTAGTGATAACTAATCTGACTTACCTAATTCTAGCTCATCTGACTTAAGAAAATTTCAGCTCGACTGACACACCTAGCTAGTGATGGCTCGCCTGACGCACCTGTTCTACAGGTAAAGGATTCTGTAAAAAAGAAGAAGGCCATGCACTGACTCAACCTATAGAACATGATAACATGGATATTCGTTCATACATCCATCACTAACTAGAGTAGAATGGACCTCGTGCAGCGTCACTCTAACCATACTACAACATGGATTCTCGTCCATATTTCCATCACCGAGCAGCATGGACCTCGTCTTTCAACGCTCTAAACCATGGGATAACATGAACTCTTGTCCACACAACCATCAATGCTCTAAAACCCAAGATAACATGGACCCTTGTCCATATTTATCTTACTGCCAACCAAAGCAACAGAGACCTCATCTATCGGTGTTCTACACGCGAGATAACATGGGTCTTTTTCTATAAACATCTCGACACAAAAAATTAGTATGGATCTCATCCATCAATGCTTTAACTCATGCTCTAAATTTTAAGAGAATGGACAAATAGCTTACTATCAAATAAAGAATGCGTGGCATAGATTAAACAGAGATACTTCATTGAACAAATGTAGTTTACATGAGAGGCCTCCGAGGGCAGACTTGCAAAAATACAACAAAACAAAAAGAAGAATAGCCTACTAGTCCTCGTCAGCATTCGCACCCAGAACTGACTGTTGGCGCAGGTCCTCGGCCACCTTGGCCAAGATCAGCTCGATGTTAATCTCGTGCTCCTCCGATGTCCATTCCGTAAAACTAAATGACAAATAGATGACTAGGTCTCCATTCTCGAGAACGGTGTTGTCCATCTCATCGAACTCAACATCCAGTCTCGCCTTCTCCTTCTGGAAGACCTTGATGTGGCTTGGAAGGACAACCATTCCTTGCTTTGTTAGCAAATCCAAGGCCTTAAGGGCACCCTCAACCTGGTCAAGAGTGAGAACAAGCTCGTTAGACCTCTTCTGATTGTCGAGACACCATCTTCTTCAAGCGACTCGAGAACTTTACCAACACCGCAACCTTCGTTGTCTCCCAATCGCTCTTGGATTTTGGTATACCATTTTCTCGACTCTGCCACAACCAAGTTTTCTTGGAGACAAGACGAGCTTTGACCTCCTCTCTCTTGGCCTCAGCCACAACAAGGGCATGATTATGGACCTCCAAGTCAGCAAGGGCACAATTATGGGTCTCCAAGTTAGCAAGGGCATGATTATGGGCCTCAGAGTCAGCAAGCACATAGTCATGCTCCTCAGTGGCCACCCGAAGCTTCATCTACACCTTGGCAACAACGCGATCGTGTTCCACAACAATCACACTGAGTTTTTCACTAAAATTGGCCGACTTACTCTTTTAAGCTGCAAGTGCATCTTCAGCCCCCTGAGCCTTCTCCATGATGCTCCAAACCTTCTTACAACACTGCTCGAATCTGCCGACCAGACGGTTGGTAGAATTAGCGAGCTTGACACAAAATATGTCAGATCGGGAAAATCAGGCAGGAAGATACAAGGAATACTTACTGAGGCCATGAAACAAGCCCACTCGACTTATCCGTCCATGTATTGGAGCTTGTGCAAATGCATCTCCACGGGGTGTGATGTCACATGGTGGAACAAGTTAGCACATGAGAGGAGATCCCTTGTAATATGCTTCTTGGACGAGTAGTGGAAGTCAAAGCTCTATGTCGCCTTCACTTTGGCCATCAACTTGCGAACCTCACTGTCGCTGAGATTTTCAGTCGAGTTAGCCGGTATTTTGTGAGATGAACCCAAACCATCAACTCGGTCAGATGCACTTGCACCGATTGAGTCGGCACTATTGGAGTTAGCACCTCAATCACTCGGGATTCTTCCCTCATTAGCATTAGTGGTTACAAACGGATCATTAATGTCGAGCTCACTTTCACGAACGACCAACGGACAAAGAGGTAGACCAGGATGGGATGAGGAAGGTCCAATATTGGCCCTAGATTCCCGAGCTGAGGTAGACCTCCCGTGGGTGCCCCCTCCTGAGGTCGAAGCCAGCAGCAATGTCCCAAATGAAGCAGCCGTCCTAACGCCGCAATAGGAGATCCTAGGATTCTCTTGACCAGACTCATAATTTCTTTTGCACGACTTAGAGCATCAAACCAGACTCAATAACATGAAATATCTCGAAGGGGTTTTACTTTCTTTGATACGAGTTAAACTATGTCGAATTTGCTCTTGTTCAGACCGGGCCATTTTTTTCGATCCTATTAGGAGTAAGCCCAATCAATTCAGCCCAAATCAACCTATATCAAAGACACTAGACAAGAGAGAGTCTTCACCAAACAAATCATCTTCTTCTGGGCATCTTCCTGCTCGTACGAGACTGCCCTGCAGTCACACACCTCTGCAAACACAAAACCGTTTTGCAGGCTTATCAATTTGTTAACAAAAAGTCTTTTGTCTTTTCTACAAGTTTATTCTATATAAACGATTGTAAACCTAATCTATTATTCAAGCAATGAAAATGAAATCTTGAGCTCGTTTTCTCTTCTTCACCTTCAAATATCTCACTGCTTTCATGGTATCAGAGCCATGGGCTCTTCTGAATCGCTTTCTCCTTTGAGTATCACGCAATGTGTTACTCTGAAACTTACCGAAAAGAACTACCTTTTGTGGAAATCTCAGTTTGAATCTTTTGTTTCTGGGCAAATGCTTCTTGGCTTCATTACCGGAGCTGAACGACGACCACCACTAACCATCTCTGTCAAAACTGGCGATGTGGTTACAGAAACCAACAATCCTGACTTCACAGCTTGGTATAGATCAGACCAGATGGTTAGAGCCTGGTTGCTTGGATCTCTGTCAGAGGAAATCATGGGAGAAGTCTACCATTTGCCATCTTCTCATGAGGTTTGGTTTGCACTGTCCAAATATTTTAATCGTGTCTCAGCATCTCGTTTGTTTGAGCTTCAAAGAAAGCGTCAAAACCTCACTAAACAAAACAAGTCTTTCAATGATGTTTGAAAGTAAAGTGCCTCATCAATTCTGGGTTGAAGCCTTCTTCACAGCTAATTTTCTAAGCAATCTCCTACCTCATTCTGCTTTCAATCTCACTGTAAGTCCATATGAGGTTCTATTTGGAAAACAACTTGTTTATACATCGCTTAGAACATTCGGTTGTGCTTGCTACCCTATTCTTCGCCCTTATACACAAACTAAATTTGATCCTCGATCATTAAAGTGTGTATTTTTGGGCTACAATGAGAAGTATAAAGGGTACCGGTGTATTTATCCTCCAACAGGCAAGGTCTACATTAGTAGACACGTTCTTTTTGATGAATTGCACTTTCCTTACATGGATGATTATAGCAGTCTTATTCCTCCATCAAAGACACCACTTTTAGCAGCTTGGCAGTCATGGTTTGTTTCCCCTGAACAACCAGCACAGCCCACGACAGAACTACCATCAGAAGAACATCATCTTCCTGCTCGTATTCCAGCAACATCTTCACAGCCTACAACTTCACAACAACCTTCTTCATCAGCACCTCTAATGTCTAATGTTGATGAAAGGGGAAGTTCTGGGTGTACGGCAGGCATAGATCCTGTTCCTATAGGCAACAGCTTCCCCATCTCATCTAACATTCCAGACATTGTAGGCCCTTCTCAACCGAGCCACATTGATCCAGTTTTGACTCCTCCACCATCGCCAAATTTTGCTATCTCCTCATCAACAGAATCTCCACCTTCTTTGTCTCTACAACCTATCAACAATCACTCCATGATAACAAGAGCCAAAGCTGATATTCTTAAACCAAATCCAAAGTATGCTATGAACACAATCACATCCGACATCCCTGCAGAACCAAGATCAATCAAATCTGCTATTAAACATCACGGCTGGCACAATGCAATGAAGGAAGAAATTGCTACGGTCAAAGAAACTCACACTTGGGATCTTGTGCCTCCTACGTCTGACATGAACATCTTAGAATGTAGGTGGGTTTTTCGCACTAAACTCAATGCCGATGGAACCTTAGACAAACTAAGAGCACGCCTGGTCGCAAAGGGTTTTCTGCAAGAGGAAGGTGTCGACTATGTTGAAACATATAGTCCTGTGGTTAAGACAGCCACAATAAGACTAGTCTTACACACAGCAACAGTGATGAAATGGGATATCTGGCAATTCGATGTCAAGAATGCCTTTCTTTATGGTGATCTTGAAGAAACAGTGTTTATGGAGCAACCTCCTGGTTTTATTGATCAAGATCATCCCACCTATGTCTGCAAATTAAGGAAAGCGTTATATGGCCTTAAGCAGGCACCTCGCGCATGGTTTGATAAATTCAGCAATCACTTGCTTGAATTTGGGTTTCTTTGCAGCAAATCAGATCAATCCCTCTTCACTTATGAGAAAGATAATGATGTTATTCTTCTCTTATTATATGTTGATGATATGATTGTTACAGGAAGCAATTCAAGTCTATTACAATCTTTCATCGACAATCTCAGCAACACATTCAAAATGAAGGACATGGGGAGATTACATTATTTTCTGGGAATTCAAGTGACTTTTCAACAAAATGGAATGTTCTTATGTCAGCAAAAATACACAGAAGATTTATTAAACATTGCTGGAATGACAGATTGTGCCTCAGTTCCTACTCCTCTTCCATTACAACTTGACAGAATCACGTCTGAAACAGAGCCTTTTCCCGATCCCACTCGGTTTCGAAGCTTGGCTGGTAAATTGCAATATCTAACGTCCCTCACTAGGCCAGATATTCAATACTCTGTCAACTACATATGTCAAAAGATGCACACACCGTCAATGGCAGATTATTCTCTTCTCAAGAGGATTCTACGATGTCTAAAAGGCACCATACAAATGGGTTTGACCTTTTTCTCAGATACGGATTTTACTCTACGAGCATATAGCGACAACGATTGGGCTGGCTGTCGCGAAACTCGTAGATCCACAGGGGGCTTTTGTACCTTTCTTGGCAGCAACATCATCTCCTGGTCAGCCAAGAAACAGCCCACAGTTTCCCGATCATCGACAGAAGCAGAGTACCGGGCACTTTCTGAAACAGCAGCTGAACTTACTTGGATTACCTCTTTAATGCGTGACATTGCTCTTCCTCAACATTCAGCTCCTGAAATATATTGCGACAATCTCTCAGCTGTGTATCTATCTGCCACTCCTGCACTTCACAAACGCTCAAAACATATTGACACCGATTATCATTATGTTCGTGAGAGAGTGGCACTTGGGGCTTTAACTATCAAACATGTTCCTACAGCTCAACAGCTTGCAGATATCTTCACCAAATCGTTGCCGGTTGGTCCTTACACATCTTTGAGATTCAAACTTGGAGTTGATCATCCGATCACCTCAAGTTTGAGGGGGAGTATTAGGAGTAAGCCCAATCAATTCAGCCCAAATCAACCTACATCAAAGACACTAGACAAGAGAGAGTCTTCACCAAACAAAGCATCTTCTTCTGGGCATCTTCCTGCTCGTACGAGACTGCCCTGCAGTCACACACCTCTGCAAACACAAAACCGTTTTGCAGGCTTATCAATTTGTTAACAAAAAGTCTTTTGTTAACAAAAACCTAATCTATTATTCAAGCAATGAAAATGAAATCTTGAGCTCGTTTTCTCTTCTAAACCTTCAAATATCTCACTGCTTTCAAATCCAACAAGCTGATCTTCTTGACTTACTTGTAATAGTTAAGTGGATGAGGTCGACCATTAGGGTGGTAATCTGCAAAGAAAAAAACAAATCTTAGTTAACCCGGATGAAATAAGAATAATCAATGCTGAACTACTGATATCTACCAATAGAGCCATTCCAAGAGGTCCAAATGACTTCATCGAAATTCCCAATTAACTCCTTATTTATCTTTAAGATGAAGTATTTGGACTTCCAGTTGTACTTCTTTCTGGAGAAATCATCAATTATCTTGAACTTCGGCTTTATAGAGATGTAAAAGACCATGGAGTTCGTCTTCATATCTTTAACCGAGGTTAACTACTCAAACATGTCATAATCGACAGTGACGCCGCTCTTTGTTCCGAGAACAAGAAGAACTACCATATTGCGGATCGCAGCAAGAGATAGATGAGTGAAAGCTATCCAGCGACACTTGCAATACTACAGCAGCATCAACTGTGGCTAAAGCCGACATGAGTCTAAGAAAGACTCATACATGCACAAGTAGCCCGTCGGCGTTGTTCATGGCAGATGTGTAGATTTGAGGATCTTCACCTTCAGGTTTTCTATCATCCCACATAGATCAACCAAGACTTGGATGGTCTCAATAGTTGAGCCCGACTTCCCAACACGAGCAATAGTGGCCTCCAAGGCCGCCTCAACAGCAGTGTGACCTAGAACATCATCCGCCTACTCCTCTACAAAGTCCATGTTGGCATCATCCTCTTCCGTGAGAGATGGGATAACGAACTCAGGTGGAGAAATGGGCGAGCCCGCAGTAGAATTGAAGATCTCGAGACTACTATAGCTCGATGCACTCCGAGTGGAACTACCCGAGGTGCTAGCCTCTCTACCAGATGATGACCTAGAACTATCGCTTGACATATGTACGAACTATGGTAAACATTAGCTAAAGGAGAGCTAGAGAAAGGGAGATCATACGATAGAGAAAGAAAAGTACGTTTTAGGCTTAAAAGGGAAACAATGAGAAAATGTAGAGGATTCTATAGCACGAAGGCACTAGTTCCCAAAAAAGCGTAATCATTACCTAAGGCGACCCTTTGCCTAACCTACATGAGCAAAGTTTCAGCCATCCTTTTCAGACACCTTTTAGGTTAGTTCCCTCTTTCAACTGCTCTTCGGTGGGCCCACAAAGGTGGCTTGTCAGCTGGATCAACTCAATCCAGAAAAGGCCTAGTAGTGTAGCAACTGCTACGCTATTAATATTTTATGGTTTTGCCAATTTTTAACCATGGTATGTGTCATTTTACCAAATCTTTTTAGTGTTTTCGGAGTCTTTGCAAATTTTTGTAAGAGTTTGGATGATTCGGAGTAATCCAGGCATTTGGAGCCAAATTGAACGAAGTAAAAACCTAGGAAGTATGAATTAGAATTTTACTCAATATTTTATATTGGTGTCGACCGAAACTAGAGGTCGATCGACACCATGTTTATGTCAGTCGACACCTCATGCGATCCAAGTCTTCGGATATTACATCTTTGGCCTAGATTTATCGTTAAACTTTAGACTTTCACGATTTGTGTGTTAGACTATAAATAGGTCTCTTTTAGCCGTTACGAAAGATGAGGTTTTATTCATTGAAGACTGATAAAGAGATTTATTCTAGGGCTTTTGAAGAGACAATTCACAAATTCTGTTTGTTTGAGAGAAGAATTCAAACCCTTTTGTATCTTTTAGACTCTATCTTTTTATTGATTTCTATTATTCATTCTTTTTATTTCATGATGTTTGTTTAACCATCATGTCTCAGTAGTTTATTTATTAGTTTTAGATATTTTTAAAGGTTAAAGATGAATTCTTAGATTCGATGGATTGTTAGATTAATCACATAGTTCTTCATCTAGATCCGTCTAAGCGCTAATTCTAGTTGGATCACCTAGAGTTCAGAAATTAGGTTAACTATTAGATAATACCTATCTTAGATGAGAAATTTACCTAGATGAAAAAAAATTAGCTTAGGGATTTGTGAACAATCGAACCTGAATTTTAATACATGCCTAGATTGATTTGATTTGCAAAGAAATTTGAAATTCTAAAGTTTAGACATAGATAATCTTCGCAATAAAAGTTGGTTGATCTACAATTCTGTTTTGAGAAAATCCTAACGATTTTCTTGTTTGCAGTCAAAATTTACCCGATAATTTCCCAAGGTTCTAACATTTGTGTCATTGTATTAAACTTTTTTTCAACAAGTTCTCCATTCGATTTTTTTTTAATAATTTTATTTGTCATTATATTTATTTGCTTAGCTTAATCCAATTTTCAAAAAATTTCGTGCAATATTAAATCTCTAGGAATACGATAACTCTTTGTACTATAACTACGATTCTATACACTTCCAGAGAATTTTCTTGGTTAAAACTAGAGCTATCAGTGATGAAGGAGTCTAGATGACAATCCCAAACAACGCATACGGCCAATCAGAATCCGTTGCATTGATCTCAGTTAGGTCCAAGTTGTGACTATTCATGAAGTTTTCCAAACTCTATCCAACTTTTAGTTCGACGAACTAGAGGGCTTATTGTTGGAGGTGGGTTTCGCATCCCAATTAATAGCTCGGCCCAAATAGAGATCGTCCCATAATGTACGATCGTCCCAAATTACTGACCTCCGGATATCCCGCGATAAGTCCAAACTCCGTAAATTTTGAGTCGCCGCTGAGTATTCCGGAGAGAATCATACGATCCAAAGACTAGAGGTTTCAAGCAGGTTAAAGTGTATAAAAGACAAGTTATTAGTCATTAATAAATCATCTAAAATTTCTCTAGGTATTTAGTAGCTCGCAACTGATATTTTTCAATGAATAACTCGTTCAAGTTCGTTTTGATTTGGATCTCTTTGTAATCGATAAGTTTAATAATAAGACTTCGTGTTTAACAATGTTGACTGATCTGTTCATATTTGTGAATGACCTGTTCAACAATCATAATTCATGTAAATCTTAAAACTCTCTCCATAGTCTCCACTTAAAAAACAATACTCTCAAATCTCTCAAAAATTTAAGTTCAAAAGAGATACTAAAATGGTTTCTCGAAATAGATTCATATATCTTAAGGAATTTTAAACTGTTCAAAAGAGGTTGGTGAATCGATTTGAAATTTTTGCATTGTTAGAAGCAATACACATCACAATTTATAGACATTTTAGCTATAATATTAGTAGATGAAATTATAAAATCTGTTGAATAAGTCAAATCAAATACTATTGACTTTCTTCTTAATGTAAATATTTCATCAACGCTCTTATCTTAAAAATGGTTTTAAAATTCATGTTTCATGTAAAGAACATAGATTTTATTTCTTCAAAAGCAACTTACTGTTGGATAGTGGAAAGTCATTGAAAATTTTTCATTAACTTCGCAAGTGGCAATTTTCGTCTAACATTCCATGTTTACAAAATAAGGCTCACGAGCAGCACTTCTGTCACACGATCTGAGTTCAATTAGATGAGAACTTTCTGTCATTAACCAGTCTTGATCAAATTACAAGGAAAATCTAAAACTCATTTCTCGGTTGGCAAGTTAATATTAACATAGAACATGTGAGATCAATAAAATTTCTTTCTATTATCATTTTATTTTGAGATATTTTCTATTTTAGTATAATGATTATACATATGTTATTGGCCAAATGTTGGATATGGCTGAAATCCAAACCATTCAAGTAAATGGGAAAGATAGGAAGAAGATTGAGAAATTAAATAAATTTAATGAATTTTTTTTCTATAATTTAATTATAGTTTAGGTAACCGTAACGTTAACTAGAACGCATCTTAAAGTAACTTCAACAACATATCTAATAATTTTTTTGGTAAGAAAATAAAAAGCTAATAAATAAAATCAGTATTGATTACAAGAAGTACATATCAGTGCTGAATACAAGGAGTAGATTGAATTTCATTAGAGAAGCTTGTGCATCTTCTTGCTCAAATTTCAAGCTTAAATGCAACATTTTATAGCTCCTACAAACTATATGATATTAAACATATTTAAATGGTAGTATGAATCCGGAAAAGAAAAAAATTACGTAGGTATCTGAAATCACTTATTAAGTAAGAAGTAAACCTGAAAATCATGTTATGTTAAAGAAGTAAATCTATAATATTTGACAACAAATTGCAATATTTCTTTCGATTTTAGGTTTGGAGATATTATGCGACACCTATCACTGTTACAAGCTAATTTAAAACTAAAAGAATCATTTTGAACATTTTGGTAGACATATATTATTTAGAATATTTTCTTTTGCAATATAAACCAATTTATATATTTTTAAAGATTTTGAAAGATATTATACGTCCTTTATTATTTTCTATATCTACATATTCCTCTAATTCCAAATTTGATTCTAGAGTTTTAATTTAAACTTGGATTTAGTGTAGAAAGTGTCACTAATCATAAATTCATTGAAATATGATGTTTTTAGCATGTTTTGAGTTGAATAAGGTTAACGAAGAAACTAGAAAACTCACGGAAAATTCTTAATAAATTTATTTGGGATAAGAAGCAAAAAAGTGTTCAAAAAAAAAAATTTAGTGTTGGATTCAATTATGCCTCGCGTAAAGACATTACATCGACTAGTGCTATGCATGGTTCTTTGGTAACTTCTAGTTTGATCAGAAAAACCGTAGAAAACAAATCTACTAATGAAGATTATAGATTTGGTCAATAAAAAGAAACTTGCAACATTGTAGCTCCTCATGGTTATTTTGAATTTTTTCTTAACGGCTTGGCAAGTAGTAGGTATTTGGTTTATTGGAATGAGGGAGAGCGGCTTGATCGAGAAAAAAAAAGAGCAGCCCCCCCCCCACCCAGAACCTGGCAAAGTAACAATGATTTAAGTGAATTAGAATGTTTTATAGTTATTGTAGTTATAGTTATTTGCATAATATTTATGAGTGTTTATGAACTATGTATCAAGTCCGCGATCTTTTGATAAAACTAAATTTTCAATAAAATTGCATACAAGACATACAAAGAGACATATTATGTATGAGGATTTCCAGAAGATGAACATCAATATATTGATGTTTCAAGCTCTACAAGGTTTCTTTGGAAGTTTTTTTGTTATCATGCTTACTTCAAATATGCTAGAGCTGGTTTGGAATGATACTTGAGAGTTTATGTCACAAGACATTGAACATAACATGAGACACTATTCAAACACGCTAGGTGCAACTCTTATATCTCTATTTTTATATGGTGATGTGAAAAAGGTTTTTTGAGTGGATTTACAATAATTATATTGATAGTGTGTTTTTTGTACAACCAAGTTTAAGTGATTATTTAAAAAGATGCTTTTCAAGAATTGAGAATATTATGAAAAGTAATAGTAGTTCATTATCAATATTTAAATCTATATCGCAATCATGTGATGAGGATAATGAGATCATTGATGCGAGAAGTTATGACCGTGAAGAATTGAAAGAAAATCATGATATAGACATTGCGAAGCACACATATAAACAAACAAAATTTAGGATGAGATAATGGGAATTGTGTTAGAAAAATAGGTGGAATGTTTTTTGTTTATGAATAGCAGGAAAACCATTTTTTGGAGAATACTATATGCCGCAATTAAATTTAAAGGAGATATCATTTTAAATGTTGCATCTCGCAACATTGTGTTTGTGTTGTTACAAGATGGTAGGACAATACATTCATAGTTTTGGATCACTATAAATTTGGATGAATTTTCCACATGATCAATGAGACATGGAACATATATGTCTGAATTAGTGAATGAAGCAAATCTTATCATATGAGATGAAGCACCCGTGTTGAGCAAGCACTATTTTGAGTTTTTAGATAAAAAGCTAAATGATATTATTGGGTATGCATCAAAAAGCTTTTTGCTCAAAAAATTGTTGTATTTGGAGGTGATTTCAGACATTTCTTGTAATAAATGGAGCTAGTAGTATTAAAATTGTCCTAGTTACATTTAATTCACCATATCTTTGGAAACACTGCAAAATATTGAAACTCACTAAGATCATATGACCACTATAAAAAATTTGGTTTTTAAGAGATAAATGATCTAAAAGATTTCCTAAATTGCATATTACTGTTAAAAAAATTGCATAACCTAATGATAGTGAAGCTCTAATCGATATGCCAGAATAGTTTCTAATTATTGACACCATTGAGACAGTCGAAGCAATCAATATAGAATTATGTAGATACATTTTTCTTACAAGATAATAAGAAACCTAAATTTTCATGAAAGACCAATTATTTGTTCTACTAATGATGTTATAACATAAATGATCACATGTTCGATTCACTCAATGGTTAGTAGTAATTTTTTAACAATATTTTTTATTGTTTTAATTTTATTTTTGTTGAATAGTAAATATTATATTTTCTTTTTTCACGACATGTGAGAAAATGATTTATCTAAGTTTTCTATAACTTCTAATACTAGCTTAGTGAATAGTGAAGCTCTAACTTTTGATTTATAAATTCTATCAAAACTTGTAGATTATCCAACCTTAGGTTACTATTGAAGGTTGGTTATCTTGTTATATTGTTAAAAAAAATTGATTTTATACGAAGATTAATGATAGTACTAAAATTCAAATTACACAAATGATTGATTTGATGGTGGAAACTACTTTAATTACTGATTAATAAATGAACAACCTTTGAAGTGATTATGCTTCTTCTTTGTTTAGTAAATACAAATTTATTAATTCTGTTTTTTATTTAATAGCATATCATATGTTATGGATTATGTTCATCATATATATATATATATATATTCTGTTTATTTTACACTACGCTATCATATCCATTATCATTAAATCAAAATTTGGTGAATGATTGATTTACACATTTAAATATTTACATTGTAATCAATGATAAGTAGTTAACAAAACAATAATAATAAATTAAAAGCTGAGTAGTAATTGTTGTATGATACAAAATCTTTTGTTTGAATAGAAAAGTAATGCCAATATAATGTATACTGTCAACTAATTTTTATTGCATTATGTTAGTTTTTGAAAATAATATAGAAACTATTAAAAATAAAACAATAGAAACAAAAGACAAACACAAGATGCAAATCTTTTTGTTTTACTGAATCATGCATTGTAGATTAGATTTAATTATTCTTTCGAAAATTGTTTGACTACATACTCTACTTTTACTTTTTTCTTATTTAAGGAGAAACCTTAGTCATGTTCGTTTGTTTGCCACAGCATCTACGGCAGCAACCTGCGGTCAGACGTTGCGGTTAGACGCTGCAATATTGTTGTTCGTTTGATCGCCGCAGGTTGTCGCCGCAGGTTGTCGCCGCAGGTTGTCGCTGCAGGTTGTCGTCGTATGTTGTATCGCAATGTATAATCGCAAACGCTACAATTTCGCAGCGATTAAAATTTTTTACTTGTAGTTTTCTGCAATCGACCGCAGCGTTTGACCACAGAAATCTGCGACGGTCAAACGAACAACGTTTGACCACATGACATAGACATAAGTTCCTGCGGCTACGAAATGAACAACACTCTTATATAGTTTTTACAATCAAAGGTTATTTTAACCGAAAAACAAATAAGTTTATAAATAATTATATCTAAATATTTGTTATTAGGTAATATCTAATTATCTTAAAATATATTGTCGAACTAATTTTACAGGATATAAAATTGAAACCTCAATTTACCATCTTTCATTAGTCAAGATTTGAATGTGAACTTAAGTAAAGATAATGACATGTGATGAAAAATTTCACTATTCTTATGTAAAATAATGAACCAAGAAACATTATAAATTATTGGTGTATTCAAGGGCGGATCTAGAAGGTTTAGTAATATATTTAAATAAATATATAAATTAAAAATATTAAAATAATTTTTAAATAATTTTTTATAATAAAAAAATTGTGTGGGCACATACCACACTACTCACTTATGTAGATCCGCCCCTCAGTGTATTCCATTACTAAAGAATATTGAAATATGACGGATATATCCATAGAACATGTTTTTTAGTCGATGATGAATTTATTGCTGTAAAAATTCATCATGCTTATCCTATTAGTAATAAGTTTTTAAAGTCTATAGTTGTTTTTACTGTTACTGTAGTATTTACTTTGATAATCATATCATTAACGGTTTACTTCTGAAAACTACACGAATTTATGCTAATAAACTTAATTTCACCCGTATTTTTTGGGTTTTTTATAAGTTACATAAACTGCGTTTTTCTTCCGTAAACTACATAAAATTCATAAATTATTCCAATTACAAAATTTTTGTTAATGTTTACATGTTAAATTGTTATTAAACTTTGTTTTACTTCGAAAACCTGATTTTAATTTCAAAATAAATCCAAGTTAAAACCAGATTTTCGAATTAGAACTACATTTAGTAGCTATGTAATGCATAAACATTAATAAAATTTCTGCATTTAGAATAATTTATAAAATTTGTGTAATTTATGAAAGAAAAATACAGTTTATATAGTTAAAGGAACACCCAAAAAGTACGGATGAAAATAGGTTTAGTCGCATAAGTTTGTATAGTTGACGGAAGTACTATTTGATAGGTACTATTGTTTACTTTGGAAAATTGCAAACCGTATAGAATAATTCATATGATGAATTTTAGTTTAAGAGATTTAAAGTAAGTTAGTAACTGTTTAAATATAATGTATGTAATTTTTAGTTTTATTTTAATTTTTATAATCTTATGTTTCATTTAAAAGAAGATTGATACGAAATGTGTTGCTATACTAAACTACAGTTGTTTGTGCACATTAAACATGTTTACAAACATCAACTTTTCTAGGGAGACTAATGAATGTCTTGAAGATTCAACCACATAGTAATATGTGAAATAATATGTTATCTTTAAGGATAGCAGATTGGTCATCAAGTGAAAACTTACGCATCTCCAGTTGCTACACTAAGCACATTTCAATATTTATAAATTGAATTTCAATGAGATTTTTTTTTATAACAAACAAGCTGAGAGTACCTATTCTTGTAATCGTTGTCATGCTTTAATGTTATGTTCAAATCCATCGGATCCAAACTCATCTTCTTCACATGCCATCTCCTCCATGTTAACTCTGTATTGCTTTCATACAATTAAACCCTCATAAATCTTATCATTTTGAAAACAGTAACAATTAAGTACCTTCACTAGAGGAAACAACTTTACGATAATCAATTCTTTATCGTTTTCACATGTCGATTACAGCTTTTCCAAGCATCCAATACCGAGTCCAGGGTTTGCTTTGTGGATATAACAGATATCGAAACATTGCCTTGAGAACATTTTTATTGATGGAAAATAGCCATTAAGGTCAATTAAACACAATCTTTTTTGAAGTCGAGATGAACAAAGCTCTTTGAAAAGCAGATATTTATGCAGTAATACACAAAAGATGGAGTAAACATGGTTCAACAAAAACGAATTTTATTAAAGATCTTTTAAACAATTTTATAAGACTTATTTAATCAAATTTACTCAAAATTATATTTCTTGTTTTTGACATTAACCAATTTTTTATATATCTAAAACTCATTTACACAACAACTGTGTTACACTCATTTGTTTACTCACCACAAAAACCCTACAATGTCCAGTTCATCTATTTTCGGTAATCCTTAACCAAATCTCCTCACCCCTGTTATATTCTTCTAATTCTCATAGAGACACCATAAGTTTTTTCTTTTGTCTGCTCCTTAAATCGTCAGGTTTAGACAAATATCTTTTCTTGTTTTACACACTTTTCTTTTTCTGCAAGCTCTTACAATCTCCCCATTTTTATCTCAATATGTCAACCGAAGCACTTACACACATGTGTTATCTAGTATAGACCAATTAACAGAAATAACATAAAAGAGAACATTAGCATTGCAACTGTCAGGTGAAAGTCAATACTTAGTCATACGCATAAAAAGGCACCATTATCCAAAAAAAAAACACAGTACTAGATAAGCATAATACAATACATAGTTCAAGTACACACCCAAAAAACAGAGTTTAAAATTTAAATTCAATTCAACCGTGAAATCTAATAGGCTATCAAACTACGATAGCCACAAGTAGCTACTTGTCATCACTTTCTGTTTCCTCAGCATTCTTTGGTTATAACAGATAAAAACAATATGATTACAATGACAAAATTTCAAAACAAATATAAAAGGGATGCAGCTAACCCTTCACACAATATTGAATGTTACGGATGAGGTTATACAATTGATTGAGATCACTTAGAAGTGAGGGGCCAGCAGACGTTCTGATACAAGCCTCGATTCAAGGCTTTGATGCGTGTGGGCTGTTTGGAGAAGTTTAGGTGAGAAACTCGACCTTAAGCTTCTGGATAGGGGTTTTCTGATTGGTATTGGATGGAGGGGTGAAGTGAACCACACGAGGGGTAATGAATCTCGTGATAAAATCACAAACTTAGAGTTAGGAGGGCTGGTCTCAACTAGGTTCTAAGCGCACAAGTCTCTTGAGAGAATAACTTGTTAAAAAAAATTGATCTTTATTAATTAGCAAAAAGGTTGTCGAACTATAATGCTGGAAGGAACCTTATTAATATGCTCGACAGCTTGACCTTCTAGGGTCGACTCAAAGAAAGAAAAGAAAAGATTACAAAAGTACACAAATGGAAAATGTACAAAAGTGCATAACCGAAAAAGGACCTATTCCTAAAATGTCTTTGACTCAAAAATGTAAAGAATCTAAATCTTACCCTGCAAAACAGAAATAGGCAAATATCCAAATTAAAAACTTACCTTTCTTACCTCGCGGCCAAGAAATAGAAGGTGGTCGTCCTTGTGGCATGCACGTGTCTTGCTCCTAGTCTTCGACTTGGAGTAGGGTTAGGAATCTTTGGGCCCTGACCTCTCTTGCCACTAAAGCCCAAGTCTCTGAAGTCCCTTGCATTGTTGAAAAGCCTATGGACTCTTCTTTGCACTTCTGGCCCACTGTCCTTTGTCGATCATCCTCTAGGAGCTTGTCGACCCATAAGCTGAATTTGTGGAAGAATGCTCTTGATCTACTCCTTGTCATTGCTCCTGGTGGCATCACTGGTGTAGAGACTTCCTCTAGATGCATGTCCTGAAGCTGGTAGCTTATCTGGTCCGAGTCTCCTTGTGTAGAAGTTGAAATGCCCGTGTACTCGGCTTGATCGATTGTACCAGCTGGACTGTGCGAGGTACTGGCCGGAATGCCTTCTGGACCGGCCAAGTTGATCCCGGAGCCGGCGGCGTCACCACTAGGACCAGCAGTGTCATCCACGTCGCCACTAGTAGGGCCGGAGGTTTGGGCCTCTCCGCTGGCAATGCTGATCGGTTCGGTCCTGTTGGTCGAGGGTCTGGCGGTACCGCTTGGGCCGGTAGACGTGCCAAATGGCCCGGCTGTCTCGGGCAAGCTTTCTGGTCGGCCAGTCTGGTCTCTTGGCCGGCCATACGATCTGATGTCCCCATCACGTTCCCTTATCATCCAACCCTTTTCCAGCTTTAGGATCGAGAATGATACCAAGAGGATACCCTACCAGAGATCCATCACCTCGGTGAACTAGGGTTTGTCTTTGAAAATTCCAAGACTTGCTGAATGAGATTCGGGAATTTAAGTGTGGTGTTCAGAGCAGTAGGATGCCAGACAAGTTGCATAATCTGATCATAGATCAATTGTCCCAAATAAAAAGGCTTATACTGAGAGATCATGTATATCAATTTGAGGCAATTATGAACGAGATTTTTCTTGTTCCTGGACGGCATCCAATTGCGATAACATAGCTTGTATAACACGCCATATGTTGGAGTGAGATGTCGGCCACACACACCCTCCCAGCCCACAGAGATAGACATAGGTTACACTAGAGCAGACCTCAGTATCATTAATGTTGGCATAGAGTTCCTGGACAAGAGAGGTAAGATACGGACTAACATCAAGTACAATATAGATTAAACTCGCCCTATCCAGCATTGTGCGGACCCCATTAAGTTTAGGGTAGTCTAGCAGGAGATACTTCTGATCAAGGAAAGAGCGAAGTTTGAAAGATTCATACCTTTTGCGCATTATGTAGTGGAAAACTTGTGGTGGAATAGGTGGGTCCAAGGAGATGAGAGATCGGCATCAGTACGATCTAGAGTGGCTTGTGTTGCCGATTTGCCACATAATGGGGCTTGTGCTCCTGATACGGGTAATTGGAATCAACATGGTTGTAGTCGAGCACAGTAGGAGTGTCTTCTTCTATGGACACGGGGGTCCAAGTTGCATGTCTTGAAAAGAGAGAGAACGCGCATGCTGATTAATAGGGTTAGGTGCCCAAGATATAGACGATGAGCCGGTGCGACGATTGGCTTGTTCCGCTTTGGTGAGTAGATTTTTGGCACAAGAACGAGTGGTCCGCATGATGTGACGTTTGGTGTACTGCAAGTTAGGTTTGTAGAACACAAACTTGCAATTGTTTATATCAACGCAAGAACTTTGTATACAATGTGGGCCTAAGAATGGAGTGGGTCAGAGCATAACAACTATAGGTACAACACTTTAGTTCCAAAGAGAGTGTTCGACCAAGTTGGCGAAAAGTACCGAGGTACTCATGTGTGTCACACAGTTAGTTAGCTGAAAGAATTTACCTTGCAAACCATGTGTGACATAGGAACGATGAGGGGAATGGAACAAATCAACTACATACACACATGAAGTTATGAGCCAATCAACTAGGACAACCACATCAGATCCTGAAGCATGAAGACATACTTAATGATGGTGTTCCACGAGAATATGTAGTACTATTTGGTCCTTTTTTAATATGATAGTAACAAACTGGAGGGTGCGTTGTTGAGTTAGTATGAATTATGTTAGCAACTGCATCCCATCTCATGCAAAGCCTCCAGTGAATGATTGTTTAGTCCAGACACTGATCAACTCCAAATTTGAATGTTGTGCAATCAAAGCTAGGTTGAGTGTCCATCATACAGAACTTAGTTAACACACATATCCTCAATTGTAATACAATCACATAAAATCCATCCAGACAGTGATCAACACCAAATTTGAATGTTGTGTATCCAAAACCAGGTTGAGTGTCTTTCTCACAGGTCTAGAATCACAAAACAAGGATCTGATGGGCATCATAGAATACTATATTATGCATGTATGAGTATGTGCTTTAGCTTTATCCCACTACCCCTAATCGAACCCGATAAAAATTCACAGATACCAAGAGCTTGCGCAAGTGCACAAAGCTATTTAAGTGTAGAGGCTTTGTGAAGATATCAGCTAATTGATTCTTCGAGCCAACATGCTGAATGGCGACAAGTTTATCCTAAACTAAGTTTCGAAAAAATGATGTCTAATGTCTACATGTTTGATTTGAGAGTGTTATACCAGGTTTTTGGAGATATCAATGTCACTCTTGTTGTCATAGTGCACTAGCAAGGGTTCTACAGTGATACCATATTCTGCGATCATGTGTCACATCCAAAAAAGTTGTGTGCAGCAATTGACCAAAGCTATGTACTCTACTTCTGCAGTGGAGAAGGAAACACAATTTTTCTTTTTTTGCTATGCCACAAGATCATATTGTTTCTAAGGAAGAAGCATCCTCCGAAAGCGCTTTTGCGATCGTCCAAACATCCTGTCCAATCTGCATCACAGAAACTTGCAAGATTTCTATTAGTTTCTTTAGTAAATGAAATGCCGTAGTTTAGAGTACCTTTGACATATCTTTATCCATTTAACTATGATTAAGTGTGATTCCTTTGGACTTGCTTGGTAACGTGCAACAGTCCAAGAATTAGACATAAATCAGGGCGATTTGTAGTGATATAAAAAAGGCTCCCAATCATAGCTCTGTAGAGACTATCGTTTACCGAGTTACCATGCTCATCCTTGCATAGTTTACTCGTGGTGCTCATTGGTTTCTTGGAAACTTTGTAAGTGTGCATATCAAATCGCTCGATCAAGTTCATGGAATATGTACTTTGAGAGAAAAAAATCCCGCCATTTGTTTGGTTGATTTGTAGACCCAAAAAGTAATTTATTTCACTAACTAAGCTCATTTCAAACTTGGTCATTGTTGTTACAAATTCATTTACCATGGTGGTCTTAGTTCCCCCAAAGATGATGTCGTCCATATAAACTTGAACAACTAGAATAGCATCTCCTTCAATGCGAATGAATATGGTCTTATCAATGCTACCTCATGAGAAACATGTGTTAAACAGAAATCGAGTTAGACGTTTATACCATGCTCTTGGAGCTTATTTCAGCCTATACAAAGCACACTTTAATTTGTACACGTGATACCAAATAGTAGTCTGATGGATTTGAGTATGGCCACTAGTGTGAAAGTTTCATTGAAGTCAATTCTTTCGATTTGTGAGTACCCATGTGCAACAAATCTCGCTTTGTTTCGAAAAATGTTTCCTTCCTCGTCGATCTTGTTTTTGTATACCCATTTTGTCCCTACAATGTTCCCTTGTGTTGGTCGAGGAACCAAATCCCATATCTCAAGTCGTGTAAATTATTCCAATTCTTGGTGCATAGCCTCCGCCCAGAATTCATCAGCTAAGGCCTAAACGATAGTTTTTGGTTCGATGTATGATATGAAACATGCAAACTTTAGCATTGCCTTGAAATCAATGTTTTTCTATCTGGTTTGTTGATCATCCAATACGTTCTCAATGATGTCATCAGCTCAATGGTTACGGTGAACATGTACATGCTCTTCCGATGTTTCAAGATACGGTATAGCACTTTGCTCAACATCTTGCTCTAGAGCTGGATCAACATCAGAGTGTGTTACACACATCTGTTTTTTTGTTTCCTTACGAGCAGAGGAATTGAAACCAGCCTTGTCATCAAACATCACAGTCACTCAATCCACGATGGTTGTTGTTCTTTGATTATAACATACGTAAGTTATAATTTTTGTTGCGTATCCAAAAACATCCCCACGTCGCTTCTTGAGTCAAACTTTCCCATATGGTCATTATTCTTGAGAATGTAACACACACAGCTAAAAACATGAAAATACCTCAGATTTGGAGTTTTTCCTTTCATAATCTCATATGGCGTGGTTTTGGTTCCCAGCTTCATATACACTCTATTGATAATGTAGCATGACGTGCTAATCGCCTAAGCCCAAAACTTTGGTGGTACATTATTCACGTGTAACATAGTCTTGGCCATTTCTTGTAGAGTGTGATTCTTTCTCTCAACTACTGCATTCTGCTGTGGAGTTCGTGGTGCCAGTATTGATGTCGAATATCTTGGCTATGATAATAGTTTTCGAACACTTCATTTTGGAATTCTCCTCCATGATTACTTCGAATTTGCACGATGATATCCTTTTTGGCCTTCAGTTGTAGAGCTAGAATCATGAAGCTCTCCACGGCATCAGACTTATCTCGCAGAAACCTAACCCAGATGAATCGCGAAAAATAGTCAAAAATTACAAGAATGTACCTCATTCCTGAGTACTTTCAGTTTGGATTGGCCTCATGAGATCCATGTGTAACAGTTCTAGAATCCTTTTGGTATGAATCCCATTAATCTTCTTATGTTAAACTTGGATTTGTTTGCCTTTGTTACATGCCTCACAGACAGTCTCAGTAGGACTATCCAGATTTGGTATACCAAGCACAACTTCAGCTTTCACGATCTTAAATAACCCATGGACATTCATGTATCCAAGCTTTTTGTGCCAGAGATCAAGTTGAGATTCCCTTACTGACAACCTTTTATCAGTTGCACTCCTCATGTAACAGTTGTTTTCATGCCAAATTTGGGAGAGTACCATGTTCCCGTTTTCGTCAAGTGTTTGACAATTTGCACTTGTAAACAAAAATTTTAATCCGTCATTGCACAATTGACTGATGCTGATGAGACTTGATTTAAATTCTTCAACATAGTAGACATTTTCAAGACATGGCTGATCTGTTTGCTCCAAATTTCTGACTCCCTGAATTTTACCTTGACCTCCGTCACCGTAGGTAATTCTTCCGCCCTTAACAGCTGAATATCTATCAAGTAGGCTCGATTTTCTGGTCATATGCTGGGAGCAACCATTATCAAAGTACCAACGATCTGTATTGGATTTTTCAGATGATGTGAATGCAATATTTCCTACCATCTCAGCTTGATTCTGGTTCTCTTTCGTTCTGTTGCATGTGCCATAACAACAAATCTTTTGAGATCTAAACTTTTCCGCAATGTAGTGGTTCGATGTAGCATTGTCTAGTTCTCCAAATCCTCTGAATAACTTTAAGAAGTTTGAAGCATTTCATCTGACGATGCCTTCTATTTCTATAGAATCTACAATCATTTTTTGGATCTTCTAACAACGTTCTATGTATAGCACTGGGTTGGGGTAGTTTTGTTGGTTTGTCATATTTTTCTTGCGCCAACTGTGTAACACATGGTGTCATTGTGTTTTGAACTAAGCTACTTCGCATTATATTAGACATATCACTTCTTCTTCTTTTTTTTGATGAGATGACTGGCCTTGATATCAACACCCCAATTTACTTTGGGAGGTTGTCATGTGGCCAATATGTCATCCAACTTATTTGATCCTGAGTTCAACATTCTTTTTTTTTGTAGTTCTCATTTATATGATGCTCAAGATTCTTGGTCTTCTTTCGTTCTTGACTATAGGCATTTTTTAATGAGCTAAATTGTTCTTCAAGTACCTGATATTTCTTCTGTAAATCTGATACCACTACAAGAAAACTGCCAATTTGCGACTGCAATTTGCGACTACATACGTGGTCGCAAAAATTGCGACCACATTTGCCATGGTTTAGCGACCAATTTGCGACTACGGAATAGTAGTCGCAAATTGGTCGCAAATATGTGACCAATAAGTGTGGTCGCAAATCAGTAGCATTATGCAACCAATTAGCGACTGAGATGCGACTGCTTTGAGACTGACCCTGGTAGTCGCTAATCAGTCGCAAAATAGCGACTGATTAGCGACTACATATGGAAAATCAGGTGGTAGTCGCTAATCAATCGCAAAATAGCGACCAATTTGCGACTACGGTATGTAGTGGCTCTGCAGTCACAAAATGGTGGCAAAGTGCCAGCATAAAAAACATGTGCGAGTTAGGTATAACGACATTTAAGCGACTACATAGGTGTAGTCGCAAAGTAGTGGCAAATCAGTGGCAAAGTAGTCGCAAAGTAGTCGCAAAATGTTGTATATATATGCACCATCTCATTCTCTCATTTGCGAAATCAAAAGTAAAAAGTTTTGTAAAACATGTGGAGAAATTATAACAATTCGAGAGATTGGATGTACAGAAGAATTGATAATGAAACAAGAAATATCTCGGCGGAATTTGCACAAGGCATGGAGCAGTTCATGAATTTTGCAAGTAGTCAACCTATAGCTCAAAGTAGTGGAGGTAAGTTTTTCTGTCCTTGTATTAATTGCAAAAATGATAAATTTATTCCGGGACGAAAAATATGGAGTCATCTATATAGTCGAGGGTTTATGCCAAATTATTATATTTGGTATAAACATGGAGAAGAGCTGAATGTTCAGTTAGGGACGAGTAGTACTACTAGTCGGGGTGATGTACGAAGAAATCAGGGACGTGATTGTAGTAGTGATGAAACAGTTGGTATATCCGGTAATAGATATGTTGAAATGGTGACGGATGCATTTCGTGAGACAACGACTGATGATCAGCAGCAGTACTATAATCAGAACGAAGAAAATTATAATTATAATTATGAAGAAGAATGGCCTAATGAAGAAGCAGAAAAGTTTTACAACATGTTAGAAGCTGCAAAAAATCCATTGTATGATGGTTGTCATGAATGGCACTCACAATTATCTTTAGCTGCTCGGTTTATGAATATCAAATCTGATTTTAATTTACCAGAAAAATGTATGGATTCTTGGGCGGAGCTATTTACAGAATATTTATCCGACGAGAATCAGGCAACGGGTTCATATTATGAAACCGAAAAATTGATGCGAAATTTAGGCCTCCCGTTTTATACAATTGACGTGTGTGTTAAAAATTGTATGATATTCTGGAAAGAAGATGAGAAATGGGAAAAATGCAAATTTTGCGATTCCCCCCGGTATAAGCCAAGCGAGGCCAGGACGAGAATACCTTTCAGTCGTATGTGGTATTTACTTAAAAGAATGATAGACTTAAAAGAATGTATCAAAGCGAGAAAACCGCAGAGGCAATGAGGTGGCACGCAGAGCATGAAGCAGAAGACGGAGAAATGAGTCATCCATCTGATGCTGCAGAGTGGAAAATTTTTCAATATTTACATCCTAGATTTGCTGCTGAATCTCGAAATGTTTATCTTGGCTTATGTACTGATGGGTCAACCCATTTGGGATGTCTCGTAATCATTCATTATGGCCGGTGATTATCACTCCATATAATTTGCCACCGGAGATGTGTATGAAGAAAGAGTATTTGTTTCTAACTATTTTGAATTCGGGGCCAAATCATCCGCGTGCTAGTCTGGACATATTCCTACGACCTTTGATTGATGAGTTGAAAGAATTATGGTCTATCGGAGTTGATGCATACGATGTATCGCTGAACCAAATTTCAATCTAAAAGCTGTGTTACTTTGGACGATAAGCGACTTTCCCGCTTATGGAATGTTATCAGGATGGACAACGCATGGAAGGCTGGCCTGTCCAATTTGTATGGATGATACGAAGGCATTTCAATTACCAAATAGGAGAAAGACGTGTTGGTTTGATTGTCATCGAAGGTTTCTTCCTAATGGTCAGCCGTTACGGAAAAATAAAACAAATTTTTTAAAAGGGAAGCACGCTTTGAATGACTGTCCTCCACAATCATTGACAGGTGAACAAGTTTTGTACGAGCGAATAAAAACTGTCAATCCTTTAAGAACATCTGAGTGCGGCAGAAACGGTCATGAAAGTAAAGAAGAAGGTTATGGCAGCTGGCATAATTGGCACAAAGAAAGTATATTTTGGGAGTTGCCATACTGGACAGATCTTAACCTTCGACATAATCTTGATGTGATGCATATAGAGAAGAATTTCTTCGATAACATCATTAATACTATTATGAATGTGAAAGAGAAATCAAAAGATACAGTGAAGTCAAGGTTGGATATTGCAAAGTTTTGCTCTCGAGAAGAGTTGCACGTGGATGGTCGGGGTAATGCTCCATTCCCTATATTTCGATTGACCCAAAAAGCGAAAAAACGGTTATTGGAATGTATAAAAAATGATGTCAAATTTCCGGATGGCTATGCGGCAGATTTAGCAAATTGTGTGGATATGGATGGACTAAAGTTTTCGGGCATGAAAAGCCATGACTGCCATGTTTTTATGGAAAGACTTCTCCCTTTCATATTTGCAGAACTTTTACCACGGAACGTTCATCTAGCATTATCAGGTAAATATAGTAATAACTATATTTTTAATTGGAAATACGTAAATTAATAATAATTGCCTGAACTAATTCATTGTCGATGGTAATTAATATATATATAGGGATTGGAGGATTTTTCCGTGATTTATGCTCCAGATCATTACAAAAAAACCGTGTCCAAATTCTGAAGGAAAATATAGTCATAATTTTGTGCAATTTGGAAAAGATCTTTCCGCCTTCATTTTTCGACGTCATGGAGCATCTTCCTGTACATCTACCATACGAAGCTGAACTTGGTGGACCTGTGCAATATAGGTGGATGTATCCATTTGAAAGGTTTTTTAAAAAACTTAAGAGCAAGGCGAAGAACAAACGTTATGCTGCAGGGTCGATTGTTGAATCATATGTGAATGATGAGATATCTTACTTCTCGGAACATTACTTTGCTGAACACATTCGCACGAAAAACAGGTAACCATGTTATGACGTTTATGAATTAATTATTTTATTATATAATATATAAGTAATATATATAATATATATAAACCATATATGTACAGGTCTACAAGATTCGATGAAGGTGACGTGCCTGTATATCCAGATCCCGGAGTACCGGATATATTTACGCACATGGGTCGTCCAAGTGGTAAATGTAAAGAAATATGGCTCTCCGAAAAAGAATATAAATATGCACATGTATATGTATTACGGAATTGTGAATATTTTCGGCCACTAGAGAGGTACGTATATGAAAACAATTAATTGTATTTATTACATTTCAGTTCATTGTATTAAGAAATATATATTAATTTTCAATATTTACTGTTCTAGCATGTTTGAAGATCATATTCGATGTACGTATCCATATCTTTCGGAAGATGACATTTCATCTAAAAGAGAGGAAGAGTTCCACATATGGGTTAGGGATTATGTATGTTTAATTAATTATTTGACATATATATATATTATATTTTATTTATTAATTTGGAAATACTAATTAAGTTTAATTTTTGATATATGATTAAAGGTCAATTCATGCAGTTCCACAGATTCACGTGCCTTTCCTATATGGGCTCAAGAATTAGTTCAAGGTCCGATGAATAAAGCATCCACTTGGCCGATGTATTTTACAAGAGGTTATATGTTCCACACGAAGAAACATGGACATAGAAGAAAGACATGTAACTACGGTATTTGTGTGAAGGGGAACAATTACTCAGATGCATCTGATGAAGCTGATTTCTACGGTATTTTAACAGATATCATTCAACTTGAGTATGTCGGACTCCTAAATTTGAAGATCACGCTTTTTAAATGTGAATGGTACGATCCTACACCCTTGAGAGGTACTCGGAAGTCGGAAAATGGTGTCGTTGATGTCTTATCATCGGGGAAATACTACAAATACGAACCATTTATTCTCGGTACGTACGTTTTTGGTAATAATTTACTATATATTTTTCTTACAAATTTAGAAGTAATTTATATTTCAATACGTACGATGTATCAACATCTCAAGCAGATCAAGTTTGTTATATTCCCTATCCACACACAAAATCATCATCAAAACATACATGGCTCAATGTTTTGAAAGTTAATCCAAGATCTAACATTTTGGGGAAATACAAAAACAAAGACGAGATTGGCCTTTTGCAACAAGAAAATGATGAAGACGTAATGCATGTTAAAGATATAGAGGTAGATCGGTTGGTCGATACAGTTAACCATACTGAAGAAATTGATTTCGATGTCGGAGATGCGGAACTAGAAGATGAATTTCAATGTAATATTTCTTCTTCAGATGATGATGAAAACGAAGAAATGTAATAAATATAGTTATGCTATGTATTTTGTACATATGATTTTCATATAATTTAATGTATTACCAATATCCATATATATAAAGATTTTTTAAGTAATTGAGACTGATTTTCCACCACTTTGCAACTGCATTGGCAATGTGGTCGCATTTCAGTCACAAAAATTTAATGTAGTCGCAAATCAGTCGCAAATTAGCGACTGATTTGTGACTACATTCTAAAAATTTGATGTGCAGTCGCAAATCAGTCGCAAATTTGCGACTGATTTGCGACCACATATGGTTAATTCACATTTTCTCTAAGTATTTTCCACATTTAAAACTTGTATTTCTATTCTATAAGACTACTAACCATTAGAAGTGATAACATATATTGGAAACCATATTTGTAATGATTTCATATTTAGATAACATTTGGAATGTATATAAGAAGTATAAGGTTTAGTAAATTTGTTAAGGATTTAGGTAAGTTATTTGAAAATGTGGGAAATGTTATTGTTTTCATAGTAATTGAAATTTTTATAACTTATAATCAATCACTCAATCTTATATAATTATATGCATTCCTCAAAATCTCAAAATTTAAGGTTTAGGGTATTATTTGCGACTGATTTGCCACCACTTTGCAACTGCATTGGCAATGTGGTCGCATTTCAGTCACAAAAATTTAATGTAGTCGCAAATCAGTCGCTAATTTGCGACTCATTTGCGACTACATTCTAAAAATTTGATGTGCAGACGCAAATCAGTCGCAAATTTCCGACTGATTTGTGACCACATATGGTTAATTCACATTTTCCCTAAGTATTTTCTACATTTAAAACTTGTATTTCTATTCTATAAGACTACTAACCATTAGAAGTGATAACATATATTGAAAACCATATTTGTAATGATTTCATATTTAGATAACATTTGGAATGTATATAAGAAGTATAAGGTTAAGTAAATTTGTTAAGGATTTAGGTAAGTTATTTGAAAATTTGGGAAATGTTATTGTTTTCATAGTAATTGAAATTTTTATAACTTATAATCAATGACTCAATCTTATATAATTATATGCATTCCTCAAAATCTCAAAATTTAGGGTTTAGGGTATTATTTGCGACTGATTTGCCACCACTTTGCAACTGCATTGGCAATGTGGTCGCATTTCAGTCACAAACATTAAATGTAGTCGCAAATCAGTCGCAAATTTGCGACTGATTTGCGACTACATTCTAAAAATTTGATGTGCAGTCGCAAATCAGTCGGAAATACTGATGTTGTCGCAAATCAGTCGCAAATATGCCACTGATTGACCACAGGTATTTTGCCGCTGATTTGCGACCACATCCGTGGTCGCAAAAAAATCTATAAATATCCGATGGTTTTTCCTCATTTTTCACAAATCTCTCAAACTACTTTACAAAACTCTCTCAAAAACACTTCCTAAACACTTTAGAAAAACACTATTTCTATAAATGGCAAGTGGTGGTAGGTCGTTGAGAGGTCGTGGAAGACGATCTTTCGGATCGTCTTCCGGCCGAGGAACCTCTTCGGCCTCCTCGAACCCTTCACCATCCGCTAATAGAGCGGCATCGCGGCTCCCTCCGCAATACAATTTTGTTCCTCACTCCGTTCCTGAAACCCAAACACCTCCACGGTTTCAAGAATCGGATGAACATGAGGACGAACAAATTCCCGATTGCAAAACGGGAACGGATGAACAAACTATCACTCTTGATAGTTTGTTACAAACTCCGGACCGCGAACAGTATTTAACTATGCTTTCTCCAGATGCGGCTCCGAATACAACGTGGTAAGCATGTTTATTAATAGCTAATTTTTTAATAAATATTTATTAAAATTTAAATTATATTAATATAATTTTATATTTTTGTAATAAATATTAGGTTTGACCGCGATAACGGGTCTATTACTCGTCAAATCGCAAAATTTTTGAAAAATAAGTTTGACGGTCCGTACTACAGTTGGACCGTCGTACCTCGTGAGAGGCACGAGAAATATTTTATAGAATTTGCGGTAAGTATTTTTTTTTAAATTGTGTAAATATTTAATAAAATATAAAAAATATTTACTAATATTTTTTAACTCAATTTCAAGCAATCGTACACTTGGGATCCTCTGATCACCTCGGTGGTACAAAAAGAGTTCGAGGCCGTCTGCGTAAGGCGGATGAAAGGGATGGTGAGCATGGTTCATACAACCGGAATACGTCCCAGATGGATTTCCCCAAGTTTATACAGTATTATGACAGCACATTGGTCAACCGAAACATCTACGGAGAGGAGTACGAAATCTTCTCATAACCGCAACTCCGCTCGGGACGGTCTTGGCCCGCATAAACATTTATCGGGCCAAAAATCCTACATTCAGGTCCAGCAGGAAATGGTAAGTAAAATTTTTTTTTTCACATTATTATGTTTTCTTATAATTAAATAATATTTTAATATCTGTGAAGGAACATAATTTGGGACGACCAGTCTCAATAGGTGAGGTCTTTATAAAGACTCACACAAGACCGGATGGTTCGTATGTAGATTTGAAAGCAAAACAAATCTGTGAAGCATACGAACGAAACATCCAAGAGAAGATGGCGATCGTGGAGGTCGATCCAACAGAAATATACGATGGAACCTCCCGTCCAATTGAGCTGACTCAAGCACAGAAGAATGAGATCTTTTTACAGGTAAAAAAAAATTTTCAAACTTTTTCCTTTTTACATATTTTCCTAATTACAAAATAATTACATTTATTATATAATTTACGTTTTTGTAATTTTATAGTCATCTGTTCCTGATGAACGAGGCCGTCTTTATGGACTCGGTAGCCTCAAACGCGTACAGTCTACGGGTAGAAGTAGTGGGGTACAAACCCATTCACCCGAGTACGTTATTCTTCAAGAACAAAACGCTTTGATTAAAGCACAAAACGAGCAGATGAAGGAAAAATATGAGAAGATTGAAGAGCTGAACAGACAAAACCAGAAGAAGATCTCGAGCTTGGAGATGCTCCTCGGATATATCCAACGGACGGATCCCGCATTCGCCTCCTTATTGCGGGATAACGATTGTACAGGGGAACCATCGACGGCTCCGCCAACCACCCCATTTTCGCCATCAGATTTCCAATTTCCGCCACCGGACAATTAGAATTTGTTTTTATGTATTTAAAAATTTTCTATAATAAATGTTAAATTTTAAATTTGTATATTTTTTAATTCAATATTTAGTTTACATATTTTTTTCATTTATTATTATAAATTTTTTAATTTATTAATAAAAATTAATAAATATTCTAATAAATATTATAATAATATTTTAAACCAATTATATTAATAGTTAATCTAAATTATTTTATTAATATTTCTAATTTCAAATAATTATTTTTATTATTGAAATTAATTTTCTAAATTATTATTGAAATTTTAATTTTTAAATATTATTTTACATTTTTTAAAAATTATTTAAAAAATATTAATATTAGATTTCACTAATATACGAAATTATTTCAGTAATAAAAATATATATTTTTTAAAATTATTAATTATATTATTTCAATAATAAAAATAAAAAATATATTAATATTATTTTTTTTTTAAATCTAATTACGGTGTAGTCGCAAATTAGTCTTAAATCAGTCGCAATTTTTGCCACCGATTTGTGACTCCTTTGCAACTGCGAGCTACGTGCAGTCGCAAATCAGTCACAAATTTTTGTGACTGATTTGCGACTGCGGTTCACCTGTAGTCGCAAAACAGTCACACATTTTTGTGACTGATTTGCGACTGCGTTTCACCTGTAGTCGCAAATCAGTCACAAATATTTGTGACTGTTTTGCGACTGCGTTTCTCCTGTAGTCGCAAAACAGTCACTGTTTTTTGTGACTGATTTGCGACTACGGTTCACCTGCAGCCGCAAAACAGTCACAAAAAACAGTGACTGATTTGCAACTGCGGTTCTACCATAGTCGCAAATCAGGCACAAAAATTTGCAACTGTTTTGCGACTACAAATTTAGCAACCACAACCGTAGTCGCAAAACAGTAGCAAAATTTGTTACGGAAATTCAGTGGCAAATTAGTCACAAAAATGCGACCACGGTTATGGTCGCAAATTAGTCGTAAAATACCCACTATGACCGTGGTCGTAAATCAGTCGCAAAATTGCGACTGATTTGCGACTAATTTTTTTTGCGACTATTATTTTGCGACCACATCACGTAGTCGCAAAGTAGTCGCAAAATACAGTTTTGCGACTACTTTGCGACCACTTTCATGGTCGCAAAACGGCTGTTTTCTTGTAGTGTACGCAGTCAATCTCAATGTCTTTGTGCTCTAAAGAGTTTGGGTCTGTGGCACCTCGAGTGTCACCCTCCAGTTCAAAGATATTCAATTGAGCTTTTAGTAGAGCTTTTTCCACTTTTGCATCAAATCCTTATTCATTGTCTGAATCTATTTTTTTTCCTCAGAAGAGTTTGGTGTTTAAGCTGAATGGGCATATGTGGCTGAAAAAGCAATGAAGTTTAACAACAGAGAGTCCTCTTCATCCTCGCTATGCATCTCTGAGTCACTGAATACAAATAGTGATTTCTCTTTTTGTTTTGCTACTATTGGACGGTCATTTCAAGTATGTCTTTTTCCTCGATACTCTGAACACTTTAAATCCTTCAGTTTGGTGAGAGGACAATCATTTCGAGTATGTCCTATCCCTCGACACTCTGAACACTTTAAATCCTTCAGTTTGGTGAGAAGACAGTCAATCTTGAAGTTACCGAAACCTTCACACTCGTGACACAGCAACTCTCTTCTTTTCCCTATCCTTTCGAGTTCAGATCGAGACCATTTTTTTCAGTTATGTCCGAATCATTTTGTTGAAACCTAGTAAGAGTTTTTTCTGGTTCTTTTCGACTCGTTTGAGCATCTTGTTGAAGTTCATGGACAGAAGACTCATATTTTCCCTGATTTTCTTCACTCTATCGCTTTCTTGGTCAACATTAAATGCAATTCCCTTAGGTTGATTTTGTTCACTAGTTGCCGCTTCTATTTCTTCAGCCTTGAGCATTCCAGCTAGCTCATCGAACTTCATTTCATCAGTATTCATAGTCATCTTCAACACGGTTTTGTGTGCTGTGAAATTTGGAGACAGATATCTAAGGGATTTCTTGACTAGCTTCTTCTATTTATATTTTTTGCCAAGAACACATGCTTTATTTGCTAAGGCACTCAGTTTGGACGTAAAGATCGTAATAGATTCATCTCGATGCATCTTCAGATTTTTAGACCTCGAAGCCAGTTGATCAACTCTGGTTCTTCTCACGTTGGTATCTCCCTCAAAATAGTTCACCAAAGTATCCCAAGCCTCCTTAGCTAACTCGCATCCTTGAATAAGCTTGAACTGGTCCAGATTTACAGCTAAGAAGATGACTGCGATAACCTTACAGTTGAATTTTGATGCAGATTTCTCTGAATCTGTCCAATGTTCTTTAAGTTTTGGGATCTTCTCTATGTAATGAGTGGGCATATATGGTTCTTCCCATCCATTAACCATTGCGATCCATGCATCCTCATCTATTCCACGTATGAGATAGCTCATTCGAGACTTCTAATGTCCAAAGTTTCCTTCATCAAATACTACCGCCTTTTGAACACCAACAAACTCTTTCATAATATCCATTTTCGACTCCCATGATCTCTACTTGTGTATAACACTCAATGGTTCAAGGCAACCTGTTCTGATACCAAATGAAAAACAGATATTTATGCGGTAATATACAAGAAGTAAACTTGGTTTATCAACAAAAACGAATTTTATTAAAGATATCTTAAACAATCTTACAAACACTTGTAATGAGATTTACTCAAAAACTATATTTCTCGTTTTTGACACTAACCAATCCGTAATCTACCCAAACCCTTACACAATAACAGTTGTGTTACACTCGTTTGTTCACTCACCAGGAAAATTCTACAATGTCCAATTCATCTATTTTCGGGGACCCTTAACTAGTCTCCTCACCCCTCTTATATTCTTCCGATTCTCATAACGACACCATAAACTCTGTTTGTTTCCTGCTCCTTTTATCATCAGGTTTAGGCAAATGCTTTTTCTTGTTTCACAGACTTTTCTTTTGCCACTAGTTTTTAAGCTTTTGAGTCTTCAGTAATCAACAAAACTTAATCTCTCTTATACATGTTTCATTAAAACAAAAGCAAACCTCATCGAATTTGAAAACTTAGTCTCCTAACAATACTCTCAAGTCTTAATCATAAATCACTAATCAAATTTATAAATACGTAATTGAGAAATAAAAACACTCACATGGTTATCATCCATAACGTATAAGATTCGTTTTTTCACATATGAGAGAAACTATTAATTAAAAATAACACATAGATATTACCCGATTGCGAAGTCAAGTAATCAAATCGATCAAACAGATAAACCATCTGTTATTTCGTCAACATCTCATAGCTTTGTAGCGGCGTCATTGCTAAAAAAGCTGTTTTTCTTCATATAGATAGTTTTTTCTTCAATTCTGCATGTTTCCCAAAATGACGTCGTTTTAGTTATAAAAAAAATCAAAAAAAAATATCGTTTTGATCTTCTCTTGTTTGAAAAGAAATAGTCAAAACGACGTTTTGGCTACGTCTGCACGTATCACCAACGTAACATCCACGTAATCGCGTTTAAGACAACAAATAAATTCCGATAATTTGGTGGAATCGATCCCATCTTAAATGTTTATATAGTAAATTAAAAAAAAGTTCATGATTAATCGGTTTTTCCTTGTTGTCACGCCTACTTTGTATACTGTTTGACTATTGGCAAATAACTCAAGTTTGTTCGTTTCAATAGTATCAAGTTTGATACTCTAATTTTCATTTGAAAGCAATTATATTTTGCTGTTTTTTTTTAGTTTTAAAATTTTAAAATTCATACACGTATCATTTGGTATACGTATTGCTATCATATTAAATATGAAATTTTTTTTTTGTTTCAATGGTATGAATTTTGATACTCTAAATTTCGATTGAAAATAATTCTATCTCGTTGGTGTTTAGTTTTTAAAAGTCTTGAATTCATACACATATCATTTCGTACGTGTATTGCTATCATTTTAAAATAGTGTCTAAATTTGCAGGTATATTCTATTATATATGTATGGCCATAATAACATATTTTCTATATTTTTATACTTTTAGTACAATATTTGATGAAGTAGATAGTGAAAAATCATAAAAACTTATTTGAAGTTATATTTTCTGATTGTTTGGTGTTGATGTACTTGATGTACTTGATGTACTTGCTTGATGTTGTAATTTGTAATATAGGAAAATTTGTAAAATGACAAACAAAAGAATTTAAATTAGCAAAATGGTAAACTAAAGAGAAAAGATTTTTTGCACTATTTATTTTTGCCTGAACTTTTCGGTTTTGTCCCCACACCTCAACCGATATCGTCTGAAATTTGTTAATGGTTGCGAATAATTGCGATTGATAGTGACACAATCTGCCATTTTACTGTTCAAAACACATATTAAGACTCAATTTAGACGGTTGGATCATTAAATGTTTTTATTCTCCCAGGATTCGAGTGTAACATCACTTAGAGATGTCGACAACACATGTAAAGATTAAAAAAACTGTGCATGGTGTATCCGAAAAAAAAAATCACATTTGTAAACTTCCATCCAAACTCTCAACTTTTAACTAGAGGGAAAATAAAGGAGCTTTAAAAAATATTTCAGACTGATCTTACATGTGACTCTTTAAAGATTTAGAGCATTTCGTAATCGACCTTTTATAAGATCCAACGGTCTATTAGTGTACATGTTATAATAAGATTTAAACGGTATATAAGAAAGATTAATGTTGGTGTAAAAACTATTATATATGTGACAATTTCTTTTAAAATATATATAAAGAGTACTAGTGATAACATTTATATTAACGGTGTAAATAATAATATACATGGTAATACATGAGGCGGTATTGATGGTTATATATATCTTATATCTAGTTCATCAACTTTTTCATTAATGGATTGTACTTATATATGTATAATAGCATTGTTAAATGTTAACTCTTATTTTGATATTATAACATATGCATTAGATATCAATTTATTTTCGTATAATCAAAGATATTTAAAATTTATAGGTATAAAAGATGTATTATATGATATAATTTGTGATATATGTATAATAACACATATAAATATTTAAAAAATATTTTAATTATACAATATACATGATAATCGTGTTGATAAATCTCTAAAAATCAGTTTAACCATCATGGCCACGTTTCATCTTCTTCATCCTCTTAACAACCAATTTTTTCTTCATCGAGCTTTGCATCGTCTTTAAAAAACTTTTATCAACTAACAACGCTTGGGTCGATTGGCAGAGATCTGAATAGAAGCTGTTACAAATCTTGTAGTTATGGCCTAACAAATAAATAACGGTTAAAAATATAAATGAACAACAAATTAGAACATAACAATTGAAAAATCAAATTAGATCGTTACATAACCAAATTGGTAACTAAATCGTTACATGATACATGATGAGTTTACAAATAAAATCCAATGTGTGATAAAATGCACAGATGGGTTGAAAACAATAACTACAAATATTACCGAAGTAGATGTAAAAACAGATTTTTGGGAAATTTAGAAATAGTCACAAAATCAAAAATCAAAAACTGAAATGAAATGGCGAAAACAACTGAAAGCAATATCAATTTTAACGCGATATAAGAAACATGGTCAGTATTTCAACCGATAAAAGAAAGTGGTTCGAGTAAAAATCAGTATAAACCACATACGAAATCAAAAATTTCCTGAAGCCAAAAAATAAAATCACATTTAACTTTCAACGTGGGGTTAACTAAACAGTCATGCATTCGCGTTTGATGATAAACTTACTAGTATTCCTACACCTTCACCGGTCGTTATTATTTTTCTGGAAAGAGTTACCGGATTTGCAGTAGTTATTGTTTACCATGTAGAGATTTAAGGGTGGGAAAGAAGAAGAGAAAGGTGGGGAAGACGAAGAAAGTGGTGGGGAAGAGTGCGAGGAAAGAGAAAATATCAAAAAACTTTTTTCTTCATGGTTTATATAGTAATGTGCAAATGCATTTGATTTGACATAAAAAAAACTGACACCTCTAAGATTGGTGTCAGTTTTGTATGAGTTGCAATCAGAATATACTTAGGAGTGTAGTCGGATTTGCATTAAATGTACAATAGATAAAAACGGAAAACGTTATTTTGCTAATTTGCTATTGTTTTTTACCATTTTGCAAATTTTCACTATATTTTGAGAAGTAGACTCCTTTATCGGATTAGTAAAAGATAAATATTGAAAATATATTAAATTAGATTTACAACTGGAATTTTTACTTAATTTTACTACATATCAAAAAAATAACACATAACAAAAATATAACACATAACAAAAATATAACACATAACAAAAATATAACACATAACATTAGTAAGTCGTATCTATGCAACTGTCGCTTTGCATTACTCAAAATTATAAAAAAATGAAAATCAAATTCGAAGAAACCTATATAAACATTATAGGAATAACAAAAACTTCATTCCCAAGAAGTTCGAATTTTTAGAAATCGTAGATTTTAGGGAAAAATTAAATATCAAAATAATAAATTATTTTCTTAACCTCGATCATTTACATTATCTAAAAGAATAATAAAAAACATATCAATTACATTTAATTAATATAAAAATTAAGATTTTTAAAACTAAAATCGCTTAGTTTTGCTTCTATATAAGTAATTACATTCACATTAAATTTTTAAAACTAAAATCGCTTAGTTTTGCTTATATATAAGTAATTACATTCACAATTACAAAGTAAAGCGATATAATCTACCAATAAAGAGTAGTATCTACGAGTTTTTACAAAACTGCAAGCTAAACTGACTTTTTCGAAAGCTTTAGATTTTGGAAAACATATTAGCTGATCTATAATCCTCTACAAAGAATCGACCATGTGTTGATTAGCCTTATATTTGTTTAGGTTTTTGGATAGATTGTATGAATGACAAAATCTGTTACTTTTTCTCTATCTTTTCTGTGTTTTTTAGTTTGCAAGAAAGACACGTTACACTTTTATGAGAGTATTGTTGTTTATATTTTGGTTGAGTTGTAAAATAACTCAAAATTTGAGTTCAAATGAAAAATTAATTCCATTAAATTTTACTTTTGCAATTTAACCATTTGTCTCTTTATATTTTTAACAATATTTTTTGTCACTTTGTTATAAACAATGCAATCAACAACTGGTCAGAACATGTGTGATGTATCTTCAAATCAGTCTAGTATTGAATTGCTTATATGTGTAAAGATTGTGCTCCTTTTCGTGGCTTGTTTTGTTAGTCTGTCCGCTTGTGTATTCGTTTTCCTAGCTTGATAGCTGATTGAGAATTCCGGGTACAGTTGTCGAATTGCATTGAATTCCTCGATCTCTGTTGAAAATATTGGCTACCCTTCCGGATTTTCAATTAGGTTGATTAGATCTGTTGAGTTTGTAACAAATCTTTCACATAATCTTTGCCACTTTAGTAAACTAAGCATCGTCCAATGAAAGCTTAAAAACTCCGTGTGATGTGACTTACTAGGTATTCCAGGGGACAAATAAAAGCTTAAAAACTCATACCTAGTAAGTCACTGGTACCGTCCATAAGTTTTAAGATCCAACCTACTCCCGATGTTGTCTCTCCTTCTTTTCACGAACCATCTACAAAGCAGACAATGGGGGGGGGGGGGTGTCCTTAGTGGTATCATCCTTTACCTCAGCATCGCCCGTAGTCTTAGGGTCTACTGCTTGCTGCCATATCTGGCTTTTCCTGCGAGCCTTGTCAAGGATTTCTATGGTAGTCCGATCTATGTTGTTATAGACCTTGTCGTTCTAGATGAGTCACAAGATCCATGGGAAGATCCCAGGATATGATTCTATCTGGGGTCCTTTCCGGTAATCGTCATAATAGATAATCCAGATTACCAAATAGGCTACTGAGAGGGAAGTTGGTGGGGGCTGAGGCAATAAGTGATAATGCCCACGTTTGGTGAGTTGGTGGGCATATAAATAGGGCATGGTTGATGCATTCGTTGTCATAGCTGCAAATCTCATATGTGAGCTCACTTCGAATATGGCGGTGATGTAGACGTCCATGGGAAGATATTGCTCCCGAGAGAGATTGCCAGAGGAAATGTTGGATCTTCTTCGGAATTTTTAATTTCCAAATTGCTTGTTTCAATGGAGACAGCGATGACCGCTGTAGTATGAACTACATATTTGGTGATTTCCATTTCTATAGAGTCTCATATCCCGATTTTACTATATATTCTCCCTCTTTTGTGAAGTGGCAGCAAAATGTACTCCTTCCCGTTCGGGTGTTCGGGGGAATGGACATGATTAGCCTAACGTCTTTAGGGCAAAACAGCTTCCTCAGTTTTTGGGCATTCCAGCGACCAGTTTCCACCCGAACAAGGTCAGTTACCCTTGCGTTAGGGAACCGAGATTGGTTAATCTTGTTTGGGCTCCTTGGAACTATGTCCGGGATCCAAAGATCCGTCATATGTTGTCTTGGGTGGAATCTCCCAAGATCTTTCTTGTACCTTTCCCTATTAGATCTTTGGCGGACAATATACTCCTCCAACCGTAAGATGCACGTAATGGTTTGTTTGCCTGTAAGGGGTGAGATTCGTTAAAGTATCGGCCCTTCAAGATTTGAGCCACTAAAGACGTGGGGTATTTCTCTAGCCACCACAGTTATTTTGCTAGGAGGGGTTTGTTGACATTTTTCATACTCTTGAAATCCCAGTCTCTCGTCTGCTTTGGGGAGGCATAGAGTTTCCCATAGGAGCCAGTGAATTCCCCTTTCGGATTTTTTGGAGGTCCACTAGAAATTTCTGATTACGCTGTTCAGCTTTTTGCACAATGATTTTGGAAACAGGAAGCATGACATCACATATGTTGGTATCGTCATTGCCACTGATTTGATCATAATCGAGATAGGAGTCTTGACGACCATTCATTTATTTTTTGTTGGATTCTTTCTTTTACGTAAGCAAAGATCTGGGCTTTGGAGCCTTTCAGGTTTTCCAAGGTTCTCAAGTATTTTCCGACTCCGTCGTCCATGTGGATTCTGATTTTGTCCTTGATGGCTACTTTGGTGTCTTCTGGGACCTTTTTGCCAAAGATGATAGATGATTTGTCATAGTTTATCTGCTGTCCCGAAGCTTTACAATAGACGTCAAGTGTGTTGTAAAGGGACTCACATTGTTCTACTGTGGCCTTACAGAAGAAGAGGCTATCATCAGCGAAAAGAAAGTGTGATATTGGTGGGCTTGTGGGAGTCACCCGAATGCCTGTAATGGGTTTCGATGATTCAACCTTGTTCAGGTTGGCTATTAAGACCTGACCTCAGTGCACAAGATGAACAAATACAGAGACAAAGGATCACCCTGGCAGATTCCCTGCTGTGGGGGTTATATGACCCTTTGGAACCCCGTTGATTATCACCTGATAGGTTACCTTTGTAACACACATCATGATCCAATCTATCCATTTTTTGTGTGAAGTCCAACCTTTTCATCAAGACTGGTAAGAATCCCCACTGCACTCTGTTATAGGCTTTACTCATGTAAGTTTTGATCGCAAGATATCCTGCATGATAATTCGGCCTTGATCGTAGAGCGTGGAAGACCTCTTGTGCAATAAAGATGTTGTTGGAGATCTCACGCCCAGCAACAAAAGCTGATTGGGTTTCCGATATTAGTGATGGCAGGATCTCCTTCATTCTATTGCATAGGATTTTTGATATGATCTTATAGCACACGTTGCACAGGCTGATGGTATGGAATTCAGTCATCTATCTGGGTTTCTCCTTTTTAGGGATCAAACATATATTGGTCACGTTTAATGTTGGATCCACCACTCCGTTGATCATGAAGTTTTTTATCAGGCCGACTAGGTGATCTCCTAGCAGATTCCAAAACTTTTTGTAGAAAAGGGCAGTCATTCCATCTAGGCCCGGTGCTTTCTCTAGGTGCATTGAGAACACTGCGTCCTTAACCTCCTTCTTCGTAACTTGTCTCACCAGGCGGTCGTTCATTTCCGAACTTATCTTAGCAAATAGGTGGGCTTGAGCGATCTCCATATTTGTTGAGTTGGAGGATGTGAACATGTCAGTGAAGTATTACGTCGCAACCTATTCTACCTTTGACTCCTTCTCCACCCATATGTCGTTCTTATCCATCAAGCCTGAAATTCGGTTCTTTGCTATGCGCTGTTTTGTGGAGTCATAAAAGAACTTGGTGTTTTGATCCCCTTCTTTGAGCCATAGAGCGCAGCTTTTTTGTTGCCAGAAGACTTCCTCGTCATTGATGGCGCCGCACATTTTTTGCTTTAAGACAAATAATTCTTTGGCAGTCGTTGTATCGGTCGATTGAGCTTTTTCAAGTTCCTCCTTTAGGCCTTCTATGACCTTAGCAGAGTCGAGGGTTTCTGTGCGTCTCCATCGGGATATAGATGCGCGGCATCTTGAGATGCGTTCCATGAATGAGGGTTCCTGCCTACCGTCGGTCTGTGCCCATCCTTGCTGGACAACTTCCTCAAAATTGGCTTTACACATCCATCGCTTATCGAAGCAAAAACATGGCTTCCTCTTTCCAAGTTGGGTGAGGATATGGATCCAGATCGGGCGATGATCAGATCCACAGAAGCGCAAGTATTCTATTTTTGTTTGGGGGGAGGCATTGTGCCAATCTTCGTTGCCTAGAGCTCTATCGATGCGGCAACGAATTATGGTTCCTCCTCTCTTGCCAAACAAGGACATATTGTTTCCTCTAAATGGGAAATCAGACATTTCACAGTTTTTTTGCATGTTTTTAAATTCTAGAAAGCTAGTTTCCGGGTGGATTCTTCTGCCCAATTTCTCGTAGTTTCTATTAATTTCATTGAAATCTCCGACCATTAGTTATGGTTCAGATCTGTTTAGGCTTATCCTTACAAGGCGTTCCCAAATATTATTTCTCAACCGCACAACCGCTTATCCATAAACGAAAGATATAAAAACATTATTATCACCAATGGTAACCAGTACATCAATGATATTTTTATTTGAGAATAAAACTCGAACATCAAATTTAGCTTTTGCCATCAACGCCAGACCCCCACTAAGGCCCGATGGTTCCACCGTAAAAAGAAAATCATAACCTAAATAAGCTTGCATATCTTGGATGAAGCTCCTACTGCGTTTTGTTTCCATCAAGAAGAGTAACCCCGGGAACAACGACTTGCATAATTTCTGCAATCGCCGAACTACCAAATAGCTCCCTGCTCTCTGCCAGTTCCAACTTAGTAGCATTAGACATACTACGGTGGTCTCTCCTTGACAACCGGATCCTTAGGTCCCTCCGAATTTCCCCTCTTTGGAGGGGTCGTCTCTGAGATAGACGAAGACTTTCCTTTCTCTTTCACCTAGGGGAACTTGTCCCATGCTTTGGCCTCCCCAAAGTATATAACGGCACTTTCCTCACTTTTGATGCTCGGTACGGGCTCCTCCCAATTTTCTTTCTTACTTGAAAGGCTTTTGAAATCCTTTCGCTCAGCTTGTTTGTCTCCCTTCCTGTGGTTTGATTGTTCCCGCCTATTGTTCCCGCCGGCGAAGATCTCTCTCATTGGGGAGATGATCTCATTTGGGTTGATGCCTTCTCTTGTAGCTACCTAAAATTGAGGAAGTACATCGTTTTCCGTTAGTTGGATAGCGCGGGAGGAGGAAGATGAACCTCTCATGATTTGTTTGTTCTCCTGGATAGCGTCTTCATTTGTCTCTTTATACCATGATGGTCTTTTCTCCCCAATCCTCCGTTTCCGGGCTGCTTCAGGCACATGTTTCTCGATTCTTTCTAGGGTCAGTTTTTTATACATGGGAGTGCTATTCCGTTTTGTCGCTGGTTCGTCAAAGCTAAGTACCCTCCTCACTACAGGGTGTTTTGCGGATCTTTTTATCGGGGGCGGAAAAGGAGCCTTTCCTCTGGCTTTCCACACTCTGTTTGATGGTCTCATGTCGGGTCTTCTTGGTCGAGGCGCTTCCTTCGTTTTTCTTGGAAGGGGAGTGGGAGGTGGCGGGAGAGCTACATTCTCCTTTTTCCCAAGGCAGTGTTTTTTTGTCATGTGTGATGCGGAAGCACCGGTCACAGAATTTCGAGAGTTTCTCATAGTCGAACGTCACCATGACTATGTCTCCGTTTGTGAACTCCAGATATCGTGCGAACACCAGGGGGTCATCTTCATTGAGAGACACTCTTATCTTGGATTCTTTCACATCATATTGGTGCAGCTCACCCATGGCATGGCCTATGTTCACAATCGTATCTTCATTTCAGTAGTGTATTGGGATTCCCACAATCCTAACCCAGAACTAGATTATTGAGAGAAAGTCCGATCGGACACTTGGTACCCATCTTTAAAACGTGGTCATCCATTGGTCAAAATGGTACGAACGTTTCTCAAGTACGACCTTGATATCCGCTTTGGAGTTAAATCGGAACATGAACCGGCCTTGGTTCAGTTCTTGTCCTTGGACCCAGCCTTCACAGTTCTAGATGGATGGTAGGAGGGTCATAAAGGTGTGGATCATGTGACTTGCATTGTCATGTTCGAAACCCTTCCCACCAAGGTTGACTCAAACCACTTTAGAACGATAGAATTGTCAAAAACCCTTATTTTGATGGGGGATGATTTCTTGGGTTGTCCACAATTTTTTGTGACCAAAAATCCTGAAATTATCATTTTGATGGTTGGTTTGGTATTTTGGGTGAAGCAGTAACCAACCCAAGATTTGACCAACTGTGACCGAGCCGAGCCAAAGTAACCAATAAAATTAAAATCCCAATCAACCAGTTTGATCAAAAAAGAGAACCAGATGTGAGATGAGATTGCGATTCCGGTGAACGACGTCGAGAGATGATATCTTTCCCAGAAACTATTAGGCCGCCGGAAGGAGGTTCCGGTGAGAGCTGTAAGAATACAGAGAGGAGGAACCAGAATTGTTATCGCACACACCCACGAGTCTGAGAGAGCCGTGATGTGTCGATGGAAACCAAGCCGGAGATGTGGTTGGGTTAGCGAAGGGGCAACTGGAAGTTGTTCCGGAAGAAGATGGCTCTCGGGTACCGAGAGAGAAAGCTCAAGGAATGGGAATCGACTGTTGGGTGGGATCGAGTTCTGGGTGTCTGTTTGCGATTTTCCAGTGAGAGATCCTTTGGGGGAGGCGACTCTATTTATATGTCTTCTTTCCGCATGATCATCGGAGCACGCAGAGATCGACCTTCCAGAATTAAATCTGGAAATTGATTCCTCTAAATCAACCTGCTGATTATCCTCTCCATTAATCTTGTCTTCTCTCTTTCCATATCACCGATTTGCAGATCTGGAGTAGGAGGAATGAATGGGGCAGAATCATCTCGATTGCAAATTCCCTCAGATCTCGCCTTTACCCCAAAGTGAATCGCGTCACTTCTGCACCTTCCTTTTCCAGCGGTGTGAACAACGGGAAGCCGCATCATTGGGCTTGCCGGAGGGTCCAACCGTTTCCGTTCATGATTTTAAACTTTTTTAACAATATTTATATTTAAAGTTTTGCTATTATTATATATTTTATATTTATTTAATAAAATAAAAAATAACTAACTACACATTTTTCAAATATTTAAGAAAATGTCATTTTTTTTCATTACTCAACTACATTTTAGTTCTAAATGTATCATTTAAACACGTTTTATCTCGAATACTTCATCACATCATCATTAAACTCAATATCCTTCATTTCTCGCCAAATTTCTCTCATTTTATGTTTGAATACTTCATCACATCATATTTAAACAAATTTTATGTTCTCGAGCTTGCAAATTTGGAAAAAATCATTAGTCCTTGCATAAACAAGATTCTGAAAAGTAAATATTGGTCAACTTTGAAGTTAGAGGCATTCACTCCGCTAGAAAATCTAGATCCAAATTAATTTTATTTTTGACTATGTAGTTCTCATTACAGATAGCATAATTAGTGTACATGTTACAATAAAATTTATATAGTATATAAGGAGGATTAGTGTTGGTGTAAAAACTACTATATGTGACCATTTCTTTTAAAATATATATAAAAAGTAATAGTGATAACATTTACGTTAACGGTGCAAGTAATAATATACATGGTAATACATGAGATGGTATTGACGATGCTATATTTTTGTCATCCAATCAACAGAAATCTTATATCTAACTCATCAATTTTCTCATTAATTAATGGATTGTACTTGTATATGTATAATACCATTGTTAAATGTTAACTCTTATTTTGATATTGGAACATCAACATTAGATATCAACTTTGTTTTCATGTAATCAAAGATATTTCGAATTATAGGTATAACATATGTATTATATGATATAATTTGTTATATATGTATAATAATACTGAAAATGTTATAAAAAAAAGTTAATTATACAAGATACATGATAATCGTATTGATAAATCTCTAAAAATCAGTTTAACCATGTTGGCCACGTTTCATCTTTTCCATCCTCTTACCAACCAAACTCTTGTTCGTCGAGTTTTGAATCATCTTTAAAACAACTTTTATGAGCTAACAATGCTTGGATCGATGGCAGAGATGTGAATAGATGCTATTAAAAATCTTGCAGTTGTGACTTAACAAATAAATAGCGGTTAAAATTATAATTGAACAACAAATTAGAACGTAACAATTGAAGAATCAAGTTAGATCATTAGAGAACCAAATTGGTAACTAAATCGTTAAATGATAGATGATAAGTTTACAAATGAAAACCAGTGTGTTATAAAATTCACGGATGGGTTGAAAAAAGTAATTACACATTACCGGGAGTAGATATGAAAAACAGATTTCCAGAAATTTAGAAATGAAATGGAAAAAAAAACTAAAAGCAATATCAAACTATGTAGAAATCAAATTTGCAGAAAACTTAGAAACCGGGTTTTAAAACCAATTTTAATGCGACATAATAAACATGGCCGGTATTTCAACTGGTAAAAGGAAATGATTTGAGTAAAAATCAGTATAAACAACATATAAAACCAGAAATTTCTTGAAGCCAAAAAATATAATCGCATTTAACTTTCAACGTGGGGTTAACAAGACATGCATGCATCTATATAAGTCACGTTGGCTCATAAACTTACCGGTATTTCTACACTTTTACCGGTCGTCATCACTCTTCCAACAACAGTTACAGGATGTGCAACAATTGTTGATTATTGTGCAGAAATTTAAGAATGGAGAAGAAGAAGAGAGAGATGGGGAAGACGAAGAAAGTGGCGGGGAAGAGTGGGTGGAAAGAGAAAATATGTAGAAACTTGTCTCTACACAGTTTATATAGTAATGCAGTGCAAATGCATTTGATTTGACATAAAAAAACTGACACTCCTACTATTGGTGTCAGTTTTGTGTCAGTTGCAATCAAAATAGATTTAAGGGTATAATCGGATTTCCGTTAAATGTACAGTAGATAAAAACAGAAAACGTTAGTTTGTTAATTATGCTATTGTTCTTTACCATTTTGCAAATTATCACTATATTGTTTTGAGAAGTATACTTTTTTATCGGATTAGTAAGAAATAAAATGTTGAAAATATATTCAATTAGATTTATAACAGGATCTTTTACTAAATTTTACTAAATATCTATTTAAAAACCTATATATAATAAAAACATAACACATAACATTATTAACTTGTATCTATGCAGCTATCGCTTTCCATTACTCTAAAATCTAAAGAAATGAAGATCAAATTCGAAGAAACCTATATAAACATTATATAAATAACAAAAACTTCATTCCCAAACCAGTTCGAATTTTTACAAGTCATAGATTTTGGAGAAAAATTAAATATCAAAATATAAATTGTTTTCTTAATGTGGATCACTTGCATTATCTAAAAAAATAATAAAAATCATATCGATTACATTTAATTGATATAAAAATTAAGATTTTTAAATCTAAAATCGATTTTACTTTTGCTTATGGATATAAGTAATTACATTCACAATTGTAGAGTAAACCGATATAATCTACCAAAAAATAATAATGTCATCTTTGTCATTATTCGTCCCCCATTTTCAACTATCTTTTAGCTCTAAATGCATCATTTAAACACAATATATCTCGAATACTTTATCACATCATCTTTAAATTCATATCTTTCATTTTCTCGCCAAATGTTTCTCATTTTATGTTCGAATACTGCATCACATCATCTATAAACACATTTTATGTTATAAAACTTGCAAGTTTGGAAAAAAATCATTAGTTTTGCATAAACAAGATTGTGAAAGTAGATATTTATCAACTTTGAAGTTAGAGGCGCTTATTCTACTAGAAAATCTAGATCTAAAGTAATTTTCGCTTTTTGCTATGACTTTCTCGTTCTAGATATCATAATTCTCCAAAAATTTAATTTGTATGTATATTTTATGTAGAGTTCTCGAGAAGTTTTCTTTGTGTTTACAGTTTAGAAGCATGCTTCTCCACAAATCTACTTTTGGAAAAAGGTTATTTTTACAATTGACCAAATTTCATATTTTCAAATCAGAATTTCGATAACTTTTATTTTTATTTATATTGTTATGCATACTTCTCGATAAGTTTATAAAATAAAAATGTTAGTTTTGAAATTGACAGAAGTTCGCATTTTCAATTCAGATTTTTTGAGAAATCTATTTTCTATTTATATTATCATACAAACATCTTGAGAAATATTCTTTGAAAATACAAAGATTAGTTTTGAAATATACCAAAGTTCGCAATTTTAAAACAGAACTTTTGAGAAGTATGAGGTGTATTTATATTTATGCACACTTCTCTAAAAGTTTACTTTAAAAAAAGTTTGTTTTTCAAGACCATTGTTTGTATTTTCAAACCAATTTTTCGATAAGTCGCTTTGAAAATATAAATGTAAATCAGATTTTTCGAGAACTATGATCTCAAAACGTAAACTTTTTTCAATTGCAAAACTATTTTTTTTTTCAAAGAAAATTTCTCAAAAATTTTGTATAAAAATGTAAATAGAAATTATACTTCTCGAGAATGATTTGAAAATACAAACTTTGCTCAACTGTAAAACTGATATTTCTACTTTCAAAGAAAACATATCCAGAAATATGCATAAAAATATAAATACAAAGCAAAATTATCGAAAATTCTGATTCAAAAATGCGAAATTTGGTCAATTATAAAAATAAACATTTTTCTAAAAACAGAATTCTGTAGAAATATGCTTCTAAATTATAAACACAAAAAAAGACTTCTCAAAAAATCAGTATAAAATGTAAATACAAATTATACTTCTCAATAAATATGCGATTTGTAACGAGAAAATCATAGCAAAAAACGAAATTACTTTGGATCTTGATTTTCTAGCGGAATGAGCGTCTATAGCTTCAAAGTTGACCAATATCTACTTTTACTATCTTATGCAAAAGATGATGATTGTTTCCAACCTTTCAAGTTTTATAACATAATATGATGAGAGAAATTTGAAAAAATGAAGGATGTTGATTTTAAAGATGATGTGATGAAGTATTTAAAAATAAAATGTGTTTAAATGATGCATTTATAGATCAAAAGTAGTAAAATGACATTATCGTAAATATTTGAAAAATATATAGTTATTTTAGTAAATAAAAACAAAATATATAAATATAGCAAAACTAATTCGGATGAAGGAGTCTACTTTTTAGAAAAAAATATTGCAAATTACAACTTCAAATAAGTATACCAAATAGTTATAAAATACAACTTCAAGTAAGGTTTTTGAATTGAAAGAATATTCTTCAAAATTATTGCATAAATAGGTAAATACAACTTCCATGTGGTTACTAAAAATCTAAGATCAAGAAAGTTTTTTATTTCTATCAAAACTAATGATGGTGATGATGTATTTGGTAATGAAGTTATTTCTCATGAAACACATAATTATTTTTCAAAATTATTTCACACATCTACCAAAGGAAACATGGATTATGTACTTTTAAAGGTAAAGAAAATTGTATCTAATGATATGAATACAAGAATAATGTTATGAACCTACAAAATATTTTCCAAGAATATGGTAGAGTTTCGGGCCAGATCATCAGTATGGATAAATCTTCTATTATTTTTGGTAATAAAGTGTATGAACATACTAAAACACATATTCATCAAATGTTGGAGATCACAAATATTGGAGAAGGAGAAAAGTATTTGGGATTACCTGAACAGTTTAGCTGTAATAAAAGACAGATGTTTAAATATGTCATTGAAAGAGTTCATTGTCGAATCTCTGGATGGTAATTTAAATCTTTATCACCAAGTGGGAAAGAAATTTTAATAAAAGTTGTTGCTTTTGCTATGCCAGTTTATTCGATGAATGTATTTAACCTACCAAAAGACATATGCAAAATGATTGACAAAGCATTATCCCGCTTCTGGTGGGGATCCTATGAAAATAAACAAAAAACATCATGGGTTTCCTGCAAGAAAATGACTACGTCTAAACTATTAGGTGGTTTGAGTTTTCGAGATTTTCAAAAATTTGTGCTAGTTAATCTCTCCTGGAGAATAATAGGCAGACCGGACTGTTTTCTTTCAAGGATTTTAAAAAGTTGGTACTACAGAAATGGTGATTTATTATTTGCTAAGACAGGCTCTCGTCCCGCTTTTGTATGACAATCAATACTATATGGACGCGAATTATTAAAATCGGGGCTACAAATGATTATTGGTAATGGCACAACTACATCCATTGGGAATAAAAATTGACTGCCTATTACTCCACCTTGTGCTCCCATGTTGTTACCGTATACAAATCCACGCCTTAAGATCGATGTACTTATTAATAAGGAAACAGTGCAATGGAATGATGATATGCTTCAAGATTTGATTGAGAAAAAAGATTATTATCTTCTATAAAAAAATTTCCTAACGTCAAATCAGGTTGTAGATGGCTGGTTTTGAAAATATACTTCAAATGGAGTATACTCTTAAATATGGTTATTGGCATGCGGTTGATGTAAATCGTAATTAACCAGTTGTGTCTCAACCAGTTCTTGCAACTCATCAAAATTTGGCTAAAGTCATCTGGACTCTAAAGATTTCTCCAAAGATTAAAAACTTTTTTGTGGCGATTATTATCTAAAGCATTAATTTTAAAATCATATTTATCTCATCGGAAAATTATTTCTAACAGTATATGTAGCCGATGTTGTGATTTCAAAGAAACATAAATTCATACTTTCTTCCTGTACCCTTACGCTCAGATGACATGGAAGAAAGTGGGTATTTTTCAATTCATCAATTTGTGATCAAAATACTAATATGTAGGACAATGTCAAATACTTGATATCTAGCTATGATAAGTGTGATTCCGCTTCAACAATATCTTCTATGGCGATTATAAAAAATCAGGAATGATCTTGTTTTTAATAATAAGGATACATCAGTTGATACAGTACTCCAAAGAAGTCAAAAGAATGTTCTCGAATGGTTAAATCCTATGACGTTGACAGATGTTAGACCAACCTCTACGAATGTTTTCACTACAACTAAACACTGGAAAGCTCCTCCGAAAGAATGAGTCAAATGTAATTGTGATGTTGTCCATAGAAATGGAACTGATCATTCAAATTTAGGTTAGATTGTCCGTAACGATCATGGTTTCTTTCTCAATGTTGGCATGGGTAAATTTCATGGCCGATTCACAGTTATTGAAGCGAATTTACTGAACTCATTTGGGCTCTACAAGAAACATGGTCTTTGGGATATCGTCATGTCATTTTGAAGGCGATAACTTATTAAACAATATCCTAAATCACAAAGGAGTAAATTTGCAATTACAGCACTACATTCAGACAATTCATCATTGGATCTCCAAATTCAACGTAATCTAGTTTCATCATCAGTCCAGATCATGCAATCAAGTAGCTGATGATTTGGTGTCTTCATCTATAATATCCAATGTTGATTAGAATTTATTTTCAGTTTGTCCATTATTTTTGCCATCGCTTGTAAACAATGATATGTAGAATTAATAAATTTTCTATTGATGGAAAAAAGGTAAATAATATGCAGATTTCACATGAAGTTTCTTTGAAATTGAAAATTTTCAACTTTGTTCAATTGCAAAACAGAATTTCTCAAAAAGACATAAAACTACATAAAATACATATGAAAAATATATTTCTCAAAAAACCTGATTTGAAAAATCTGAAACTAAGCTTTTTGAATTTAAAGAATACTCTCTGAGAAGCCTGCATAACAAGGTAAATAAAAGGCACACCTCGTAGGAAGTTTTCTTTGAAATTGAAATCTTTAATTTATCAAATAAGAATGATAAGAAGTCTACATAAAAAATATAAATACAAATCAGATTTCTCATAAAATCTCTTTGAAATTGCAAATTTCATGAGTAACAAATCTTATTTAATTTTTTGTAAATAATATATTTATTCAAAATACAAACAACTATGTCATAATCAATTGACTGAATGTTGTAAGTCTAATTTGATTTGATTTGTATGTTATGAATATTATGTTCACTAAGAAGTATGCACTAAGTTTTTTTGTCTTAATAGTATACAAAGTTATGATTTTTGTGTGTTTAAAGGTAGGACCTTTGCCATTTTGTATTTTTTTATAAAGTATGTAAAATGGTGTTATAAAAACAAATAGATAATAAAATATAAAAACTATAATAATATTTGTATTGTTTTTAGTTCTTAAAAACTATTAAAAATACAAAGAAACTTATTGAAATTTTCACAAAACTGAGTGAAGTCTTTATGAATATGATTCAATTATACACAAAGCTCATTGAAATCTGCATAAATTTGATTGAAGTCTGCTATAGCTAATTGGTCATGTATGAATTTAGTACATTTTATTGAAAGATGATTGATATACAATTGAAAACTAATTGAAAATTTGTAAGATCTCACTAAAAGAATATTGACAAATGGAATGATGGGAGAGAATGATAACAACGATGAAGTATGCTAAAATATAATTGAAGTATACATAAAAACGCAAAATTTGCAAAAAAATCTGCAAATGAAATGCACAAATTTTAATAAAGTGTGGCCTTCAGAATTCGCAAAGACACTGATTGAAAAATAATCAAAATTCAAAAACTACCGAAAAGCTTAAAAACAATCACGAAAAATTCTAAAACCACCGAAATCTTAGAAACAACTATTGAAAATTTGAAATCAATAAAAGCAAAACAAAAATTACAAAACCACAAAAAGTAAAACCATCTAAAACAAAACTTATCTTTTTCACATTTTATGATTTTCTTTTCTCAAATTTTCAAAAAAAATGAAATAAAAATAAATCAAAAGAATAGGAGAAGAAAACTAAGATAAAACTTACCTTGTAATCACATTTTTAATCCAAGTTATGTAAAAAACACATCAAAGTCTACAAAAAATTTTAAAAAAATATGCAAATAAGGTGTACAACTTGCACTGAATTCTGTAAATGAAGTATGCAATTTGCAATAAGTTTTTCAAATAAAATTTGCAAACTTGTAACCCATTAGAGCTCACAAAACTATTGATTCAAAAACCAGCCTAAAACTCAAAACCTACTCAAGAAAACTAAAAAAACAACCATGAAAAGTTATAAAATCATCATAAATCACAAAACAACCACACTACAAGAAAACTGCCAATTTACAACTGTGATTTGCAACTACATCCGTGGTCACAATTTTTGCGACCAAATTTGTCATGGTTTAGCGACTAATTTACGACTACGGCAAAGTAGTCGCAAATTGGTCGCAAAAATATGACCAATAAGTGTAGTCGCATGTTGGTCGCAATACGCAACCAATTAGCGACTGAAATGCGACTACGTTGCGACTGATCTAGGTAGTCGCTAATCAGTCGCAAAATAGCGACTGATTAGCGACTACATATGGAAAATCAATTGGTAGACGCTAATTGGTCGCTAAAAATGCGACCAATTTGCGACTACGTTCTGTAGTGGCTCTGCAGTCACAAAGTGGTGGCAAAGTGCCAACATAAAAAACATGTGCGGGTTAGGTATAACGACATTTAAGCGACTACACTGCTGTAGTCGCAAAGTAGTGGCAAATCAGTGGCAAAATAGTTGCAAAATGTTGTATATATATGCGTCATCTCATTCTCTCATTTGTAAAATCGAAGGAAAAAAATTTATTTAAAACATGTAGGGAAATTATAACAATTCGAGAGATTGGATGTACAGAAAAATTGATAATGAAACAAGAAATATATCGGCGGAATTTGCACAAGGCATGAAGCAGTTCATGAATTTTACAAGTAGTCAACTTATAGCTCAAAGTAGCGGAGGTAAGTTTTTTTGTCCTTGTATTGATTGCAAAAATGATAAATTTATTCTGGGACGGAAAATATGGAGTCATCTATATAGTCGAGGATTTATGCCAAATTATTATATTTGGTATAAACATGGAGAAGAGCTGAATGTTCAGTTAGGGACGAGTACTAGTCGGGGTGATGTCCAAAGAAATCAGGGAGGTACGTGTGGTTGTAGTAGTGATAAAACAGTTGGTATATCCGGTAATAGAAATGTTGAAATGGTGACGGATGCATTTCGTGAGACAACGACTGATGATCATCAGTACTATAATCATAATGAAGAAAATTATAATTATATTGAAGAAGAACGACCTAATGAAGAAGCACACAAATTTTACAACATGTTAGAAGCTGCGAAAAATCCATTGTATGATGGTTGTCATGAAGGGCACTCACAGTTATCTTTAGGTGCTCGGCTCATGAACATCAAGTCTGATTTTAATTTACCAGAAAAATGTATGGATTCTTGGGCGGAGCTGTTTACAGAATATTTACCCGAGGAGAATCAGGCAACGGGTTCATATTATGAAACCAAAAAATTGATGCGAAATTTAGGCCTCCCGTTTTATACAATTGACGTGTGTGTTCAAAATTGTATGATCTTCTGGAAAGAAGATGAGAAATGGGAAAAATGCAAATTTTGCGATTCCCCCCGGTATAAGCCAATCGAGGGCAGGACGAGAATACCTTTCAGTCGTATGTGGTACCTATAGGTGATAGACTTAAAAGAATGTATCAAAGCGAGAAAACCACAGAGGCAATGAGGTGGCAGGCAGAGCATGAAGCAGAAGACGGAGAAATGAGTCATCCATCTGATGCTGCAGAGTGGAAATTTTTTCAATATCTACATCTTAGATTTGCTGGTGAATCTCAAAACGTTTATCTTGGCTTATGTACTGATGGGTTCAACCCATTTGGGATGTCTCGTAATCATTCATTATGGCCGGTGATTATCACTCCATATAATTTGCCACCGGAGATGTGTATGAAGAAAGAGTATTTGTTTCTAACTATTTTGAATTCGGGGCCAAATCATCCGCGTGCTAGTCTGGACATATTCTTCCGACCTTTGATTGATAAGTTGAAAGAATTATGGTCTACGGGAGTTGATACATACGATGTATCGTTGAACCAAAATTTCAATCTAAAAGCCGTGTTACTTTGGACGATAAGCGATTTTCCCGCTTATGGAATGTTGTCAGGATGGACAACGCATGGAAGGCTGGCCTGTCCAATTTGTATGGATGATACGAAGGCATTTCAATTACCAAATGGGAGAAAGACGTGTTGGTTTGATTGTCATTGAAGGTTTCTTCCTAATGGTCACCCGTTACGGAAAAATAAAACAAATTTTTTAAAAGGGAAGCACGCTTTGAATGACTATCCTCCACAATCATTGACAGGAGAACAAGTTTTATACGAACGAATAAATACTGTCAATCCTTTAAGAACATCTAAGTGCGGCGGAAACGGTCATGAAAGTAAAGAAGAAAGTTACGACAGCTGGCATAATTGGCACAAAGAAAGTATATTTTGGGAGTTGCCGTAATGGACGGATCTTAACCTTCGACATAATCTTGATGTGATGCATATAGAGAAGAATTTCTTCGATAACATCATTAATACTGTTATGAATGTGAAAGAGAAATCAAAAGATACAGTTAAGTCAAGGTTGGATATTGCGAAGTTTTGCTCTCGAAAAGAGTTGCACGTGGATGGTCGGGGTAATGCTCCATTCCCTATATTTCGATTGATCCAAAAAGCGAAAGAACGGTTATTGGAATGTATAAAAAATGATGTCAAATTTCTGGACGGCTATGCGGCAGATTTAGCAAATTGTGTAGATATGGATGGACTAAAGTTTTCTCGGGCATGAAAAGTCATGACTGCCATGTTTTTATGGAAAGACTTTTACCACAGAACGTTCATCTTGAATTATCAGGTAAATATAGTAATAAATATATTTTTAATTGGAAATAAGTAATTTAATAATAATTACATGTACTAATTAATTGTCGATGGTAATTAATATATATATAGGGATTGGAGAATTTTTCCGTGATTTATGCTCTAGATCATTACAACAAAACCATGTCCGAATTCTGAAGGAAAACATAGTCATAATTTTGTGCAATTTGGAAAAGATCTTTCCGCCTTCATTTTTTCGTTGTCATGGAGCATCTTCCTGTACATCTACCATACGAAGCTGAACTTGGTAGCCCTGTGCAATATAGTGGATGTATCCATTTGAAAGGTTTTTTAAAAAAACTAAAAAGCAAGGCGAAGAACAAACGATATGATGCAGGGTCGATTGTTGAATCATATGTGAATGATGAGATATCTTACTTCTCGGAACATTACTTTGCTACGCACATACGCACGAAAAACAGGTAACCTAAATTAATTGTTATGTCTACAAGATTCGATGAAGGTGACGTGCCTGTATATCCGGATCCCGGAGTACCGGATATATTTATGCACATGGGTCGTCCAAGTGGTAAATATAAAGAAATATGGCTCTCCGAAATAGAATATAAATGTGCACATGCATATGTATTACGGAATTGTGAATATTTTTCGGCCACTAGAGAGGTATATGTTGCATTTACTACATTTCAGTTCATTGTATTAAGAAATATATATTAATTTTTAATATTTACTTTTGTAGCATGTTTGAAGATCATATTTGATGTACGTATCCATATCTTTCGGAAGATGACATTTCATCGAAAAGAGAGGAAGAATTCCACATATGGGTTAGGGATTATGTATGTTTAATTAATTATTTTACATGTATAATATATTTTATTTATTAATTTGGAAATACTAATTAAGTTTAATTTTTGATATATGATCATAGGTCAATTCATGCACTTCCACAGATTCACGTGTCTTCCTATATGGGCTCAAGAATTAGTTCAAGGTCCAATGAATAAAGCGTCCACTTAGCCGATGTATTTTACAAGATGTTATATGTTCCACACGAAAAAACATGGACATAGGAGAAAGACATGTAACTACGGTATTTGTGTGAAGGGGGACAATTACTCAGATGCATCTGATGAAGCTGATTTCTACGGGATTTTAACAGATATCATTTAACTTGAGTATGTTGGACTCCTAAATTTGAAGATCATGCTTTTTAAATGTGAATGGTACGATCCTACGCTCTCAAAAGGTACTCGGAAGTCAGAAAATAGCGTCGTTAATGTCTTATCATCGGGGAAATACTATAAATATGAACCATTTATTCTCGGTACGTATTCGTTAATAATTTACTATATAATTAATTTTGTTAAAAATATATAACTAATTTATATTTGAATACTTATGATGTATCAGCATCTCAAGCAGATCAAGTTTGTTATATTCCCTATCCGCACACTAAATCATCATCAAAACAAACATGGCTCAATGTTTTGAAAGTTAATCCAAGATCTAACATTTTGGGGAAATACAAAAATAAAGACGAGATTGGCCTCTTGCAACAAGAAAATGATGAAGAGGTAATGCTTGTTCAAGAGATAGAAGTAGATCGGTTGGTCGATAGAGTTAACCATACGGAAGAAATTGATTTCGATGTCGGAGATGCGGAACTAGAAGATGAATTTCAATGTAATATTTCATCTTCAGATGATGACGAGAACAAAAAAATGTAATAAATATAGTTATGCTATTATGTATTTTGTACATATGATTTTTATATAATTCAATTTATTCCCAATAACCATATAAATGTGACTTTTTTGAAGTAATTATGACTGATTTGCCACCACTTTGCCACTGCATTGGCAATGTGGTGGCATTTCAGTCACAAAAATTAAAAGTGATCGCAAATCAGTCGTTGCGACTGATTTGCGATTACATATGGTAAATTCACATTTCCCCTAATTATTTTCCACATTTAAAATTTTTATTTCCAAATTAATGTGACTACTAACCAGTATAAGTGCTCACATATATTGAAAACCATATTTGTAATGATTTTATATATAGAAAACATTTGAAATGTATATAAGAGATATAAAGTTAAGTAAATTTGTTAAGTGTTTTAAGTAAATTATTTGAGAATTTGGTAAATATTATTGTTTTCATATTAATTGAAATTTGCATAACTTATAATCAATTAATCAATCTTATATAATTATATGTATTCATCAAAATATCAAAATATCAAAATTTAGGGTTGAGGGTATAATTTGTGACTGATTTGCCACCACTTTGCCACTGCATTGGCAATATGGTGGCATTTCAGTCACAAAAATTAAATGTGGTCGCAAATGAGTCGTAAATTTGCGACTGATTTGACCACATATGGTAAATTCACATTTCCCCTAAGTATTTTTCACATTTAAAACTTGTATTTCCAAATTAATGTTACTACTAACCATTATAAGTGATCACATATATTGAAAACTTTAATTGTAATAATTTCATTTTTAGGAAACATTTGACATGTATATAAGAGATATAAGGTTAAGTAAATTTGTTAAGTGTTTTAGGTAAATTATTTGAAAATTTGGTAAATGTTATTGTTTTCATAGTAATTAAAATTTGTGTAACTTATAATCAATTAATCAATCTTATATAATTATATGTATTCATCAAAATATCAAAATTTACGGTTTAGGGTATTATTTGTGACTGCTTTGCCACCATTTTGCCATTGCACTGGCAATGTGGTGGCATTTCAGTCACAATTACTACATGTGATCGCAAATCAGTTGCAAATTTGCGACTGGTTTGCGACCAGGTGTAATAAATTCAATTTATGTAATTGTGGTCGCAAATCAGTCCCAAATTTGTGACTGATTTGCGATCACGAGTAATAAATTCGAATTATTTAACAGTGGTCGCAAATCAGTCACAAATTTAGGACTAATTTGCGACCACAGGTTAATTTTTCGAGAATTGCAGTGGTGGTCGAAAATCAGTCGCAAATTTGCGACTGATTTGCGACCACCAATTAATTTGGTGGGAGTTTGAACGTTTTTTGGTTCCCACCAAATTAATTGGTGGTCGCAAATCAGTCGCAAATGTGAGACTGATTTGCGACCATTTCATTAAATTCAAATTTTGCCACTGATTTGCGACCACGTACTTGGTCGCAATAAAAACTATAAATACTCGAAGGTTTTTCCTCATTTTTCTTAATTCACTCAAAACTTCTCAATCAAAATCTTCTCTAAACACATTCTAAACGTTTTTTAGTTTACAAATCATTTAGAAAAAATGGCAAGTAGCGGTAGGTCGTTGAGAGGACGTGGAAGACGATCTATCCCATCGTCTTTCGGCCGTGGAACCTCTTCGGCCTACTCGAACCCTTCACCATCCGCTAATAGAGTGGCATCCTGCCTCCCTCCGCAATATAGATTTACACTCACTCCGTTTCTGAAACCCAAACACCTCCACGGTTACAAGAATCCGATGAACATGAGGAGCAAGAAATTCCCGACTGCGAAACACGAACGGAGGAACAAACTATCACTCTTGATAGTTTTGTTACAAACTCCGGGACGCGAGCAGTATTTGATAGTGCTGTCTCCACAAGCGGCACCAAATTCAATGTGGTAATAATTTTTTTTAATTTTTTAACTTTTTTAATAAATATTTATTATAATTTTAATAATATATTAATATAAAATTAAAATTTCTCTGTATAATTGAAATATTATGTTTGACCACGATAACGAGGCTATTACCCATCAAATTACAAAATTTTTGAAAAAAAAATTTGACAGCCCGTACTATAGTTGGATCGTCGTACCTACTGAGAGGCAGGAAAAATATTTTATAGAGTTTGAGGTAAGGAATTTTTTTTCTAATTTTTTATTTAAAAATATTTAAACAAATTTTAATATTTAAAATATTATTTTGAAGCAATCGTACACATGGGATCATGTGATCACCCCGGTGGTACGAAAAGAGTTCGAGGCCGTCTGCGTAAGACAAATGAAAGGGATGGTGAGCACAGTTCACACAACCGGTTAACATCTCCGATGGATTTCCCCAAGTCTTTACAAAATAATGATAGACTATTGTGGAACAGAAACGTCTACCGAGAGGAGTACCAAATCCTCTCATAACTGCAACTTAGCTCGAGACGGTGTTGGCCCGCACAAACATTTGTCGGGACAAAAATCCTACATTCAGGTCCAGCAGAAAATGGTAAGTCATTTTTTTCTTTAAATTTAATTAACATTTTGTTATTAATTAAATAAAATTTATTTTAATATCTGTGAAGGAACATAATTTGGAACGACCAGTCTCAATAGGTGAGGTCTTTATAAAGACTCACACAAGACCGGATGTTTCGTATGTAGATTTGAAAGCAAAACAAATCTGTAAAGCATACGAACGAAACATCCAAGAGAAGATGGCGATCGTGGAGGTCGATCTAACAGAAATATCTGATGGAACTTCCCGTCCAATTGAGCTGACTCCAGAACAAAAGAATGAGATCTTCATTCAAGTAAAAAAAAATTTTCAAAGTTTTTTATTATAGCATATTTTTATAATTAATTAAATAATTAAATTTATTATTTAATTTTTGTTTTTGTTATTTTATAGTCTTTTGTTGCGGATAACCGAGGCCGCCTTTATGGACTCGGTAGTCTGAACCGCATACATTTTACGGGTAGACGTACTGGGGTGCAAACCAATTCTCCCGAGTATGTAATGCTTCAAGAACAAAACGCGTTAATTAAACAACAAAACGCACAAATTTTGGAAGCAAATCAGAAGATGGAAGAGGTGAATAGAGAAAACCAAAAGAAGATCTCGAACTTAGAGATGCTCCTCGGGTATTTCCAACGGACGGATCCCGCATTCGCTTCCTATATGCGGGATAACGATTGCACAGGGGAACCATCGATGGCTCCGACTCCGACCCCATTCTCGCCTTCGGATTTCCAATTTCCGCCGCGTAAAAATTAAATTTGTTTTCCTGTAAATTAAATTTTCAATAATAAAGATTAGAATTTTAATTTTTAATTTCTTTTTATTCAATATTTTATATTAATTAGTTCATATATTTTTTATTTAATATTATAATATTTATTATTCATTAATAAAAACTATTTCTAATATTTAATAGTTTAAAAAATATAAATTTATTAAAATATTTTCATAATTAAAAATTTAAAAATATTATTAAAGCATAATAATTTTAGAAATTAATTTTCAAAAATATTTTCAAATAATGTTATTATAAATTAATTAAAAAATTAACTAATATTAATATTAAAACATAAATTATAAACTATTATATTAATATTTATAAAAAATTAACTAATACTAATATTAAAACATAATAATATAAATTATTATATTACTATTTCTAATTACAAAATATTAATATTATTATTGAAATTAATTTTGAAAAATATTATTAAAATTTATATTTACAAAAATTATTTTACAATTATTATTGAAATAATTTAAATATTTTATTTTCAAAATATAAAAATTATTTTAATAATAATTTAAAATTATATATATTTTTTAAATCTAATTACGTTGTTGTCACAAATCTCACAAAAAATTGTGGTGATTTCAATTATCTGACTATTGAGGAGAAACATAACGAAAGCAGTCACAAAATTTTGTGACTGATTTGTGACTACATATTTCGCAATCACATATGTAGTCACAAAACAGTGGCAAAATTTGTTACGAAAATTCAGTGACAATTTAGTCGCAAAAATAGTCACCACCAAGTGGTCGTAAATTAGTCGCAAAATGAACCACTATTTCCGTGGTCGCAAATTTACGACTGATTTGCGACTGCTTTTTTTTGCTACTACTATTTTGCGACCACGTCACGTGGTCGCAAAACACAGTTTTGTGACCACTTTGCGACCATTTCCGTGGTCGCAAAACAGAAGTTTTCTTGTAGTGCCATTTAAAATCTTAAAATTATTATCTAAAATTTTAAATACCACTAAAAATCTCAAATTAACTAAAAACATAAATATTTATCTTTTTAGATCTCTGCACTTCTTTTTCATATATACAAAAATAGAAGATGAGAAAAACAACAAAATATCTAAATAACAAAAATCTCCAAATCTCTAAAAAACTCAAAAAAACTCAAAAAGCAAAACCATCTAAAAAAATTTATTTTTCATATCTCATTACTTTTTAAGATGTACAAAATAAAAAGATGAGATTGAAAATGAGAAAGGACCGGAGAAAAAAGAGAGAAGAAAAGAATACATACCCTGGAATCATTTTTGTAGGATGACGGCTCTTACTTTTTAATAGGATAAAATTATGATAGGTGGCTACAAAATTTTGCTTAGATTAAAAAATATATTTTTTCAGGTTTGCGCAATTTTCTAAAAAAGTCTGATTTAAATTAAAGTTTTCGGATTGATCCATTTTTTGGTTTATGCACACTTATAAAGAAAATTGATTTAGCTTTAAATTTTCATTGCAAACTTCTCAAAAAATTTAAGAAATCCTAAACCATATCAAATAAAACTTTTCCGTTTTTTGGAGACTTCTGTAAAAGTTTGTTTTTATATTGAAAGTAAAATTTTACTTGCACGCTTTTTGAAAAATATACGAAACTCTAAATCCTAAACTAATAAGTTTTTACTAAATATGCAAAAATTGAATAAATTTTTTTATGAACATGGTAAACATAATTAATCAATTACACAACTCAAATAATTTGCATTAAAAATTTTGCAAATCTTTAAATTTTATTGAGTCAAGAACAATTTAGGTAGTTGTCCTTTTACGGTTATTTTATTTTTGTAATTTTTCTTATGCACTTTTGTATCTTTTTCATTTTATTTTGGGTCGACCCTAGAAGGTCAAAGCTGCCGAGCATATTAATAAGGCTCATTCAGCATTGTATTTCGAAAACTTTTGATTATTAATAAAGAGAGCTTTTTTTTCCTACGAGTTTTCTCCTAAAACTCTATCGATTAGAACCCTAGTTGAGACCAGCCCTGCTAGCTTCTAAGTTGTGATTTATCACGAGGTTCATCACCTCTCTTGTGGTTTACTTCACTCCACTATCCAAAACCCCTAGAAAACCCCTATCTAGAAAACCCCTATCCAGAAGTTTAAGGCCGAATTTTTCGCCTAATCTTCTCCAACCAGCCGCGAGTGTTACGACCTTGATTCAAGGCTTGTATTATTCTGGTATCAGAGATTAAGCTCCTAAAACCAATTTTTTTCTATCCTTACTTTAGTTTTATTTTCAGTTCGTGCATTAGTTTAACTTTCATTCAAAAAATCAAAAAAAAAACACCTAAAAATCAAACTGAGTGCTAGCTCCTATGTGCATTTAGATTCATTCCTTGCATTGCAACTTTGTTTTTCTTTTTTTGTTAAAACATATTTTCCATTATTATTTAAGTTAAATTAAAAAACAAGAAAATCGACCAAAAAAATCTTAAAGATTTGCACCATTAATTACTAGATCTTTTTCTTTTTTTTCTAGTTTTTCCTTTTCTATTTGAATCTACTTCTATTATAAAAGAAAACTCTCCTAAAGAATTTTTATGAGCAACTAACCTTGTTTCTTTCTTGTACCACACGATGGCTAAAGGAGGAAATCAAGATGCAACCGAGGCCATGATAGCCATGTTCACCATTATCCAAACAAAACTCGCATCAATCGGCGAGAGGCTGGAGTGTGTGGAGAGGCCGGTGAAATTTCAGGCCATAAGGCACGTGAGGGCTGACCAAGACCCTGCTGAAGGTCCTGATCATCCAAGGACACGACCAGAACAGGACGAACCCCAACCAGATGACGATGAGGACCAACAGCCTCACGGCTATCACCCTAGGCCGAGAGGACCTCCACGGCAACCAGAAGCATAGAGCAATGACTACGAGCCATATGGTCACCACCAGAGACCAAGAATGCCTCCTAGACATCATGAGGATGGAGATGACTACGCCTACAACCGGATAAACAGTCAAGATGTCAAACTAACACCTCTTAGTTTTGCAGGAAAAGTAGACCCCGAGGCCTATTTGGATTGGGAAAGAAGGATGGATCACATCTTCGACCACTACAACCAACCAGGCTCTAGGAGAGTCTTCATGGCAGTAGCACAACTCGCGGATAATGCCCTCATCTAGTGGGATCGTGAGGTTTCTGACCGTAGGAGAAGGCGATTGAGACCCGTAGACTCTTGGGTCGACATGAAGGATCTCATGAGGCAAAGGTTTGTCCCACCTTATTTTCATAGAGATTTGCAACGCCGTTTTCATACTCTTAAACAGGGCACAAGATCAGTAGAGGAGTATTACGAGGAGTTTGAAAGGCTAAGGAATAGGCCGGAGCTCAATGACGATGAAAAAGCATTGATGGCTCAGTTCTTGGATGGATTGCAAGAAAGTATCAGCGGCAAAGTAGAGAGACAAATCTACAATGATTTTAAGGACTTGTTCCACCTCTCTGTTCAGGCTGAACATCACATCAAGTGTAAGAGCCAAAACATACGCAACAAACCTAAGACGCCTTGGGCACCAAGCAATGGCACAAACCCGTAGACAAAGGCAAAAGCATAGAGATAGAGTCACGGTTCAAGAGCAAGCCTCTAATCAAACCCGTGACCAGACAGAACCTAGTAAATCTTTTAACCGTCATAAATCATGTTATATCACTTGTTTTAAGTATAGGGGACGTGGTCACATCTCAAGGAAGTGCCCAAACAACCGGGTGATGCTGATCACGGAAGATGGAGAATATGAGTCTCAAGATGAAGAGGACTTCAAACCAAAAGCAGAATATGGAGACATAGAGTACCCTGATGTGGGAGAGGTACTGGCCACAAGATGTATCCTCAGTGCCATGGTAGACCCCTCCGAAACCATTTAAAGGGAGAACATCCTCCACAGCAGGTGCACCATCAAGGGCAATGTATGTAACCTCATCATATATGGTGGTTCTTGCACTAACGTGGCTAGTGCATATATGGTTGAAAAACTAGGTCTAGAGAAGACAAAGCACCCCCGACCATATCGGCTGCGATGGCTAGATGACAACATGGAGCTTAAGATACATGAACAAGGGACCGTGCCATTCAATGTTGGTAGATACCAATACCAGCTAGTTTGTGATATGGTACCCATGCAAGTTGGCCATTTTCTTCTAGGAAGACCATGACAGTTCGACAAGGAGACAAGGCATGATGGGCGGACCAATCTATACACCTTTGTGCATGATAAGAGAAAGGTCAGCCTAGCTTCCCTCACACCTGCCCAGGTACACGAGCTACAACAACAAATGAGTAAGGGAAAGACGCTCATTAAATCTAATTTTCTCATTCAACCAAGTCATGTTTGGAGAGCTTTAGCCTCAAAGTACTTAATGTTACTAATGGTTTTCAAAGAAATTTTTTGAATATAGAAAAAGAATAGGTAGAGCTACCTCCTGAAGTAGCAGCCCTCCTCAACAAGTTCCAAGATGTATTCTCTGAGGAGATACCAGCAGGGTTGCCTCCCTTACACGGCATAGAGCATCAGATCGACCTCGTGCCCGGAGCAGCCTTTCCCAATCGACCAGCCTACCGGATGAGTGCCGAGGAGTCCAGAGAGCTTGAGAAGCAGGTTAAGGAGCTCCTGTAGAAAGGCTATGTTCGAGAGAGCCTCAATCCATATGTCGTACCAGTGTTGCTAGTCCCTAAGAAAGATGGGACTTGGCGAATGTGCATACACTACCGAGCCATCAACAACATCACAGTCAAGTACCAACACACTATACCACAGCTAGATGAGCTGAGTGGAGCCACGGTCTTCTCCAAGATAGACCTCAAGAGTGGATACCACCAGGTCAGGATGAAAGAGGGTGATGAGTGGAAGACTGCTTTCAAGACAAAGCAAGCGCTCTACGAGTGGACAATCATGCCATTTGGCTTGACTAATGCCCCAAGTACCTTCATGCGTCTTATGAACCAAGTTTTTAGGGCGTACATCAGTAAGTTTGTAGTAGTATACTTCGATGACATACTTGTTTACAGTAAATACCTTTGGGAACATCTTACACATCTTGAGATGGTGCTTAAAACCCTTCGACAAGAAGAGATTTATGCCAATCTCAAGAAGTGCACCTTTTGTACTGACAAGCTTGTTTTCTTAGACTTTGTTGTGAGTTCAAAGGGCTTACAGGTTGATGAGGAAAAGATTCAAGCCAAACAAGAACGGTCAACACCGAGCAACATCAGCCAAGTAAGAAGCTTCCATGGCCTGGCCAGCTTCTACAGGAGATTTGTGCCCAACTTCAGCAGCATTGCCTCACCATTGACGACAGTAGTGAAAAAGAATGTGGGGTTTAGATGGGGAGAAGCTCAAGAGAAGGTATTACAGGCCTTGAAGGACAGCCTCACTCATGCACCAGTGCTAGTCCTGCCCGACTTCAACAAGATATTTGAAGTGGAGTGTGATGCCTCTGGAATAGGCACAGGAGCAGTGCTAACCCAAGGAGGCAGGCCCGTGGCATACTTCACTGAGAAGTTAGGTGGGGCCTCACTGAATTACCCCACCTATGACAAAGAGCTCTATGCTCTAGTCCGAACTTTGGAGACTTGGCAACATTACTTGTTGTCCAAGGAGTTTGTGTTCCACACTGATCACGAGACTCTCAAACACCTTAGAGGGTAAACCAACCTCAAGAGAAGACATGCTAGGTGGAGGTGGATGGAGTTCATAGAAACCTCTCTTACGTCATCAAGTACAAGAAGGACAATGATAATATGGTAGCCGATGCACTATCAAAGAGGTTTGCCTTGATATCTACAATGAAAGCAAACGTCTTAGGATTTGAGCATATCAAGGACTTGTATAATGATGATCCTGGATTTGCTGAGAGCTACAAGGAGTGTGGCAAAGGGAGTCATGGCAAGTTCTACATCCATGATGGGTTCTTGTTCTGGGAAAGAAGGATGTGCATACCACAAAGATCTCTACGAGAGCTTATCACCCGAGAAGCTCATGGAGGAGGTCTTATGGGCCACTTTGGTGTTAACAAGACACTAGCATTGGTCAAAGAGCACTTCTACTGGCCACACATCAAGAGATCAGTAGAAACCCATTGTGCAAGGTGCATCACTTGCAAAAAGGCAAAGTCCCGAGTGCACCTTCACGGGTTGTATCTCCCTCTGGCCATATCTACTCATCCGTGGGTAGACATCTCCGTGGACTTTGTTCTAGGTGTGCCCAAGATCAACCACAAAGAGACTATCTTTGTAGTGGTGGACTGATTCTCCAAAATTGCATATTTCATACCATGTGCCAATGTTAATGATGCCACGCAAACAACATAACTGTTCTTCAGGGAGGTAGACGACTTCATGAAGTGCCAAGGACAATCGTGTCAAACAGAGACACCAAATTTCTCAGCCACTTCTGGAGGACCCTCTGGAGAAAGATAGGCACAAAGTTGCTCTTCTCTACCATATTTCATCCTCAGACCGATGACCAAATTGAAGTAGTCAACCGGATATTGTCGATTCTTCTCAAGACCACACTAGAGAAGAACCTCAAGATATGGGTGGAGTGCCTGCCATTTATAGAGTTTGCTTACAACCGAGCTGTGCATTTAGCCACAAAGAAGACCCCTTTTGAAGTGGTGTACGGTTTCAACCCTCAAACGCCTTTGGAGCAAACACCACTGCCACCAGCAGAAATGACCAACCTCAATGGAGCATCTAAGGCAGAATTCATCAAGAAGTTACACCAGAAGGTAGCAGAGAACATGGAGAAGAGGACCGGACAGTACGTGACTCACGCCAACAAGGGGAGAAGAGAAATGATCTTTCAACCAGGCGATTGGGTGTGACTACACCTACGGCAAGAGAGGTTCCCCAACCTAAAGAGTTCCAAGCTGGCCCCAAGAGCAGATGGACCATTCATAGTGCTGGAGAGGATCAACAACAACGCCTACCGGATTGAACTTCCAAGTAAGTTTAATGTGTCTAACACATTCAATATGACTAATTTAGCTCCTTTCTTTGCAGATGAGCCAGTTTTGAGGTCAAAACCTAATGAAGAGGGAGGGGATGATGAGCACATCAGTTCGTCTGGCTGGCTAGAAGACCAAAATGGCCGACCAGAAGGCTTGCCCGAGATAGTCGGGCCATTTGGCGCGTCTGCCGAGCCAAGCAGTACTGCAGGCCCTATGATCAGCCAGGCCGGACCAACCAACTTCTCCAGCGGAGAGACCCAAATCTCCGGCCCAACTGGCGGCGACGTGAACAACACCGTCGGCCAACATGGTGACGCTGCCGGCTCACAAATTGATCTGGTCGGCTCCGATCTCAACTCGGCCAGATCCACGCACAATCTAGTCGGCTCAAGCGATGGCACTACCATTTCCACCTCTACATAAGGAGACTCGGAGTAACTCAGCTACTGATACAAGCCTCGATTCAAGGCTTATATGCGCGTGGGCTGTTTGGAGAAGGTTAGGTGAGAAACTCGACCTTAGACTTCTTGGGTAGGGGTTTTTGGGTTGGTATTCGATGGAAAGGTGAAGTGAACCACATGAGGGATGATGAACCTCGTGATAAATCACAAAGTTAGAGCTAGGAGGGCTGGTCTCAACTAGGTTCTAAGCGCACAAGATTCTTAGAGAGAAAACTTGTTGGAAGAAAGTTCTATCTTTATTAATATCAAAAAAGTTGTCGAACTACAATGCTGGAAGGAGCCTTATTAATATGCTCGACAGCTTGACCTTCTAGGGTCTACTCAAAGAAAGAAAAGGAAAGATTACAAAAGTGCACAAATGGAAAATGTACAAAAGTACATAACCGAAAAAGGACCTATTCCTAAAATGTCTTTGACTCAAAAAAATGTAAATATTCTAGATCCTACCCTGAAAAACAGAAAGATGCAAATATTCAAATTGAAAACTTACCTTACTTACCTCACGGCCAAGAAATGGAAGGTGGCCGTCCTTGTGGCATGCACGCGCCTTGCTCCTAGTCTTCGACTTGGAGTAGGGTTAGGAATCTTTGGGCCCTGACCTCTCTTGCCACTAAAGCCCAAGTCTCTGACGTCCCTTAAATTGTTGAGAAGCCTTTGGACTCTTCTTTGCACTTTTGGCCCATTGTCCTTAGTCGATCTTCATCTAGGAGCTTGTCGACCCATAAGCTGAACTTGTGGAAGAGTGCTCTTGATCTGCTCCTTGTCATTGCTCCTGGTGGCACTACTGGTGTAGAGACTTCCTCTAGATGCATGTCCTGAAGCTGGTAGCTTATCTGGTCCGATTCTCCTTGTGTAGAAGTTGAAATGCTCGTGTACTCGGCTGGATCGGCTGTACCGGCTGGACTGTGCGAGGTACTGGCCGGAATGCCTTCAGGACCGGCCAAGTTATTCCCATAGTCGGCGGCGTCACCAAGGGGGCCGGCGGTGTCATCCACGTCGCCACCAATTGTGGCGGAAGCTTGGACCTCTCCGCCGGCAATGCTGATCGGTCCGGTCCTATTGGTCGAGGGTCCGGCAGTACCGTTTGGGCCGGTAGACGTGTCAAATGGCCCGGCTGTCTCGGATAAGCTTCCTGGTCGCCAATCTGGTCTCCTGACCGGACATACGACTTGATGTCCTCATCATCCCCTCCCTCTTCAGTAGGTTTTGACCTCAAAACTGGTTCATCTGCATGGAAAGGGGCTAAGTCAGTTACGTTGAACGTGTTGGACACATGAAAATCACCTGGGAGCTCGATCCGGTAGGCGTTGTTGTTGATCCTCTCCAGCACTCTGAATGGTCCATCTCCTCTTGGTGCTATCATGGAAATCCTTAGGTTGGGGAACCTCTCCTGCCGTAAGTGTAGCCACACCCAATCGCCTGGTTGAAAGATCACCTCCTTTCTTCCCTTGTTGGCATGAGTCACGTAGTGCTCTATCCTCTTCTCCAAGTTCTCTGCTATCTTGTGGTGTAACTTCCTTAAGAACTTTGCCTTGGATGCTCCGTTGAGGTTGGTCATCTCTGCTGGTGGCACTGGCGTTTGCTCCAATGGGGTGAGAGAGTTGAAGCCGTATACTACTTCAAATGGTGTCTTCTTGGTTGCTGAGTGCACGGCTCGGTTGTAAGCGAACTCTATGAATGGCAGGCACTCCACCCAAGTCTTGAGGTTCTTCCCTAGTGTAGTCCTGAGAAGAGTTGATAGTGTCCTGTTGACAACTTCAGTTTGGCCATCGGTTTGAGGATGGCAGGTGGTAGAGAAGAGTAGCTTCGTGCCTTGCTTCCTCCCAAAGGGTCCTCCAGAAATGGCTGAGGAATTTGGTGTCCCTATCTGATACAATGGTCCTTGGCACTCCATGAAGCCGTACTATCTCCCTGAAGAACAACTCAGCTGTTTGTGTGGCATCATTGACATTGGCACATGGGATGAAGTGTGCCATCTTGGAGAATCTGTCCACCACTACAAAGATTGCATCTTTGTGGTTGATCTTCGGCAGACCTAGAACAAAATCCATCGAGATGTCCACCCATGGATGTGTTGGTATGGGCAGTGGGAGATACAACCCGTGAGGTTGCACTCGGGACTTTGCCTTCTTGCAAGTGATGCATCTTGCACAATGTGCTTCTACTGTCCTCTTGATGTGTGTCCAGTAGAAGTGCTCCTTGACCACTGCTAGAGTCTTGTCGACACCAAAGTGGCCCATGAGTCCTCCTCCATGAGCTTCTCGGATGATAAGCTCCCTTAGTGATCCTTGTGGTATGCACAGCCTTCTTTCTCGGAACAAGAATCCCTCATGGATGTAGAATTTGCCATGACTCCCTGTGCTACACTCCTTGTAGCTCTCAGCAAGTCAGGATCATCCTTGTATAGATCCTTGATGTGCTCGAATCCTAGGACCTTTGCCTCCATGGTTGATATCAAGGCAAACCTCCTTGATAGTGCATCGGCTACCACATTGTCTTTGCCCTTCTTGTACTTGATGATGTACGGAAGGTCTCTATGAACTCCATCCACCTGGCATGTCTCCTCTTGAGATTGGTTTGCCCTCTGAGGTGTTTGAGAGTCTCGTGATCAGTGTGGATCACAAACTCCTTGGACAGCAAGTAATGCTGCCAAGTCTCCAATGCTCGGACAAGGGCATAGAGCTCCTTGTCATAAGTGGGGTAGTTCAGTGAGGCACCACCTAGCTTCTCACTGAAGTATGCCACTGGTCTCCCTCCTTGGGTTAGCACTGCTCCTATGCCTATTCCAGAGGCATCACACTCCACTTCAAACGTCTTGTTGAAGTCGGGAAGGACTAGCACTGGTGCGTGTGTAAGGCTGTCCTTCAAGGCCTGGAATGCCTTCTCCTGAGCTTCTCCCCAGCTGAATCCCACGTTCTTCTTCACTACTGCCGTCAGTGGTGAGGCAATACTGCTGAAGTTGGGCACGAATCTCCTATAGAAGCTGGCCAGTCCGTGGAAGCTCCTTACTTGGCTGATGTTTCCTGGTGTTGGCCATTCTTGTATGGCTCGAATCTTCTCTCATCAACCTGTAGGCCCTGTGAACTCACAACAAAACCTAAAAAGACAAGCTTATCAGTACAAAAGGTGCACTTCTTGAGATTGGCATAAAGCTCTTCTTGTCGAAGGGTTTTAAGTACCATCTCAAGATGTGTGAGGTGTTCCGTAGGCACTTACTATAAACAAGTATGTCATCAAAATAAACTACAAACTTACTGATGTACGCCCTAAGAACTTGGTTCATAAGGCGCATGAAGGTGCTTGGGGCATTAGTCAAGCCAAATGGCATGACTGTCCACTCGTAGAGCCCTTGCTTTGTCTTGAAAGCAGTCTTCCACTCATCACCTTCCTTCATTCTTACCTGGTGGTATCCACTTTTGAGGTCTATCTTGGAAGACCGTGGCTCCACTCAGCTCATCTAGCATGTCATCCAGTCGTGGTATTGGATGCCTATACTTGACTGTGATGTTGTTGATTGCTCGGCAGTCCACACATGCGCCAAGTCCCATCCTTCTTGGGCACTAGTAGCACTGGTACAGCACATGGACTGAGGCTCTCTCGAACATATCCTTTCTCCAGGAGCTCCTTGACTTGCTTCTCAAGCTCCTTGGACTCCTCTGGACTCATCCGGTAGGCTGGCGGTTGGGCAGGGCTGCTCCGGGCACTAGATCAATCTGGTGTTCTATGCCACGTAAAGGAGGCAAGCCTGCTGGTATCTCCTCTGGAAATACATCCTGGAATTTGTTGAGGAGTGTTGCTACTTCATGAGGTAGCTCTACCTGTCCCTGTTCTATACTCAACACTTCCTTGAAAACCATTAGTAACATTAAGTCCTTGAGGCTAAAGCTCTCCGGACATGACTAGGTTGAATAAGAAAGTTAGACTTGACAAGTTTCTTTTCCTTACTCATTTGGAGTTGTAGCTCATGTACTTGGGCAGGTGTAAGAGGAGCTAGGCTGACCTTTCTCTTGTCATGCACGAAGGTGTAGAGATTGGTTCTGCCATCATGCCTGGTCTCTTTGTCAAACTGCCATGGTCTTCCTAGTAGAAGATGGCCAGCTTGCATGGGCACCACGTCGCACGACCTGGTCTTGGTACTTGCCCACACTGAATGGCACAGTGACTTGCTCATGAATCTTGAGCTCCACTTTGTCATCAAGCCATCTCAGTCTATATGGTCGAGGATGCCGTGTCCTCTAGACCTAGCTTATCAACCATATATGCACTAGCAACGTTAGTGCAAGAACCACCATCTATGATGAGGTTACATACCTTTCCCTTGATGGTGCAACGGCTGTGGAAGATGTTCTCCCTTTGGATGGTCTCTGAAGGATCCACCATTGCACTGAGGATCGTCTAGTGACCAGCACTTCCCCACATCAGGGTACTCAATGTCACCATATTCTCCTTCTGGTTCATAGTCCTCTTCATCTTGGGACTCATATTCTCCTGCCTCCGTAATCAGCATGACTCGGTTGTTTGGGCACTCCTTGAGATGTGTCCACGTCCCCTGCACTTGAAACAAGTTATGTCACGTGATCTTTGAGGGTTAGAAGACTTACCAGGCTCTCTCTGGTCACGGGTGGGTTCAGGAGGCTTGCTCTTGAACCTTGACTCGATCTCTATGCTTTTGCCTTTGTCCACTGTCTTAGGCATGTTGCTTGGTGCCCAAGGTGTCTTAGGCTTGCTGCGGATGTCTTGGCTCTTACGTTTGATGTGCTGTTCAGCTTGCACAGATAGGTGGAACAAGTCCTTGAAGTCGTTGTAGATTTGCCTTTCCACCTTGCAGCTGATCCTTTCTTGGAGTCCATCCAAGAATTGTGCCATCAATGCTTCTTCATCATCATTGAGCTCCAATCTGTTCCTTAACCTCTCGAACTCTTCATAGTACTCCTCTACTGATCTGGTACCCTGCTTAAGAGTACAAAACGTCGTTGCAAATCCCTATGAAAGTAAGGTGGAACAAACCTTTGTCGCATGAGGTCTTTCATGTCGACCCATGAGTCTACCTCATTCTCTTCCTCCTTCTGTCAGATACCTCACGATCCCACCAGATGAGGGCATTGTCCGTGAGTTGTGCTACTGCCATTGAGACTCTCCTAGGTCCTGGTTGGTTGTAGTGATCAAAGATATGATCCATTCGCTTCTCCCAATCTAGGTAAGCCTCGGGGTCTACTTTTCCTGCAAAAGTTGAGGAGTTAGTTTAACATCAGGATGAATTACCCGGTTATAGGTGTGTTCATCTCCATCCTCATGACGTCTAGGAGGCATTCTTGGTCTCTGGTGAAGACCATATGGCTCAAAGCCATCATCTTCTGCCTCTGGTTGCCGTGGAGGTCCTCTCGGCCTATGGTGATAGTTATGAGGTTGCGTGTCCTCATCTCCATCTGGCTGGGGTTCCTCCTGTTCGTGCCGTGTCCTAAGGTACTCAGGACCCTCAGGACGATCTGCTCAGCTCTCACGTGCCTTATGGCCTGGAATCTTACTGGTCTCTCCACGCGCTCCAACCTCTCGCCTATGGATGCGAGTTGTGTTTGGAGTGTGGTGAACATCATGGCTTCAGCTGCTATTCTCTTCTCCCATGTGTGCTACAAAGAAAGAAGACAATTAGGGTGCTCCTAAATTATTAGGAGAGTTTTCTTTTATATGTTTGAAAAAAAAAGGAAAAATTCTAAAGAAAGGAAATTGAAAAAAGGAAACTTCCTAGACAACTTGTGCTAGCTGTCCAATTCGAATTCTTTTAGTATCTTTTCTTTTTCTTTTTCTTTTCTTTTAATTAACTTAAAATAAAGGAAATATGACTTAAACAAAAGGAAAACGTGATGCAATGCAAAAGTGAATCTAAACCCTAGTGATACACGTAGGAGGCTAGATGCACTCGGTTTGGAGTTTGAGGTTATTTTTTGATTTTTCTTGAATGCGACTTAAACTAATGCAAGAACAAAAAAACAAGCAAAAGGATAGAAACAACCTGGTTTAGGAGCTTTAAGCTCTGATACCAAAATGATACAAGCCTTGATTCAAGGATGTATGCGTGGGCTGTTTGTAGAAGATTAGGTGAGAAACTCAACCTTAGGCTTCTGGATAGGGGTTTTCTGGTTGGTAAACGATGGAAGGGTGAAGTGAACCACGAGGGGTGATGAACCTCGTGATAAATCACAAACTTAGAGCTAGGAGGGCTGGTCTCAACTAGGTTCTAAGCGCACAATTCTTGAGAGAAAACTTGTAGGAAAAAGTTCTACTTTATTAATAATCAAAAGGTTGTCGAACTACAATGCTGGAAGGAGCCTTATTAATATGCTCGACAGCTTGACCTTCTAGGGTCGACTCAAATAAGAAAAGGAAAGTTTACAAAAGTGCACAAAGGAAAAGATACAAAAGTGTATAACGAAAAAGGACCTATTCCTAAAATGTTCTTGACTCAAAAATGTAAAGCAACTAGATCCTACCCTGCAAAACAGAAAGAGGCATATATTGAATGTAAACTTACCTTAACTCACCTCACGGCCAAGAAATGGAAGGTGGCCGTCCTTGTGGCATGCACGCCTTGCTCCTAGTCTTGACTTGGAGTAGGGTTAAAATCTTTGGGCCCTGACCTCTCTTGCCACTAAAGCCCAAGTCTCTGATGTTCCTTGTGTTGTTGAGAAGCCTTTGGACTCTAATTTGCTCTTCTGGCCCATTGTCCTTAGCTGCTCTTCCTCTAGAAGCTTGTCGACCCATAAGCTGAATTTGTGGAAGAGTGCTCTTGATCTGCTTCTTGTCATTGCTCCTGGAGGTACCACTGGTGTAGATACTTCCTCTAAGTGCATGTCCTGGAGCTGGTAGCTCATTTGGTCCGAGTCCTCTTGTGTAGAAGTGGAAGTGCGTGTACTGGCTGGATGGCTGTACCGGCTGGATTGTCGGTACTGGCGGAATGACTTCAGGACCGCCAAGTTGATCCCAGTCGGCGGTGTCATCATGTCATTCTCCCCACCAAGTGTGCGGAAGCTTGGGCCTCTCCTGTTGACGGTCTGGTCCTATAGGTCGAGGTCCTGTCTGAGAGATGGTCCTGCTGTCTCGGCAAGCTTCCTGGTCGGCCAGTCTGGTCTCCTGGCTGGACCTGATGTCCTCATCACTGGACAGCTCCTTCCTTGGCGGACCTCCCGAGGGGCCCTAAAATTCCTTGTCAGGGTGCCTGGCGTATTGGGTCAGGACCACCGAGTTCGAAGCTTCTTTGGGGCTGGACTAAAGGCTAATGGAAAAATGGGAAGTCCAATCGCCTCCAACAAGCTGTCTTTGGTTAGGCAAGAGTCAGTACAAACCTGGTTTTGGGGGCAACCTTCCTTGTATGTGTCTGTTTGAGCAGGGCTGGGCTGGTGGGGGGGTTCGGGCCTGTGACGAGCACCTTAGCGTCCGACTCTAGGTTGGCACAGTTAAGTGAGTCCCAACCTCCCTCAGGCTTCCCTGATGAACCTCGTGATAAATCACAAACTTAGAGCTAGGAGGGCTGGTCTCAACTAGGTTCTATTCTCTTCTACTTTATTAATATCAAAAGGTTGTCGAACTACAATGCTGGAAGGAGCCTTATTAATATGCTCAGCTTGACCTTCTAGGAAAAGGAAAGTTTACAAAAGTGCACAAAAGGAAAAGATACAAAAGTGGAAAAAGGACCTATTCCTAAAATGTTCTTGACTCAAAATGTAAAGCCTAGATCCTACCCTGCAAAACAGAAAGAGGCATCTTACCGGCCAAGAAATGGAAGGTGGCCCTTGTGGCATGCACGCTTGCTCCTAGTCTTCGACTTGGAGTAGGGTGGGCCTGACCTCTCTTGCCACTAAAGCCCAAGTCTCTGATGTCCTTGTGTTGTTGAGAAGCCTTTGGACTCTTTTGGGCCCATTGTCCTTAGAGAGCTTGTCGACCCATAAGCTGAATTTGTGGAAGAGTGCTTGATCTGCTTCTTGTCATTGCTCCTGAGGTACCACTGGTGTAGATACTTCCATGTCCTGGAGCTGGTAGCTCATTTGGTCCGAGTCCTGTGTAGAAGTGGAACCTCGGCTGGATACTGGCCAGGACCGCCAAGTTGATCCCTCATGTCATTCACGTCACCAAGTGTGCCGGAGCTTGGGCCTCTATCTGGTCCTACAGATGGTCCTGCTGTCTCGGCAAGCTTCCTGGTCGGCCAGTCTGGTCTCCTGGCTGGATACGACCTGATGTCCTCATCATCCCCTCTTCAGTAGGTTTTGTCCTCAAACTGGATCATCTGCATGGAAAGGGGCCAAGTCAGTAACATTGAACGATTGGACACATTAAACTCACCTGGAGCTCGATCCGTAGGCGTTGTTGTTGATCCTCTCGCACTCTGAATGGTCCATCTCCTCTTGGTGCTAGCTTGGAACTCCTTAGGTTTGGGAACCTCTCCTGCCGAGGTGTAGCCACACCCAATCGCCTGGTTGAAAGATCACCTCCTTTCTTCCTTGTTGGCATGAGTCACGGGTCCTCTTCTCCAAGTTCTCTGCTACCTTCTGGTGTACCTTCCTTATGAACTCTGCCTTGGATGCTCCGTTGAGGTTGGTCATCTCAGCTGGGGGCAGTGGCGTATGCTCCAATGGGGTGAGAGGATTGAAGCCATATACTACTTCAAATGGTGTCTTCTTGGTTGCTGAGTGCACGGATCGGTTGTACGCGAACTCTATGAATGGCAGGCACTCCACCCAAGTCTTTAGGTTCTTCCCTAGTGTAGTCCTGAGAAGAGTTGATAGTGTCCTGTTGACAACTTCAGTTTGGCCATCGGTTTGAGGATGGCAGGTGGTAGAGAAGAGTAGCTTTGCGCCTAGCTTCCTCCAAAGGGTCCTCCAGAAATGGCTGAGGAACTTGGTGTCCCGGTCTGATACGATGGTCCTTGGCACTCCATGAAGCCGTACTATCTCCCTGAAGAACAACTCGGCTATTTGCGTGGCATCATTGACATTGACACACGGAATGAAGTTTGCCATCTTGGAGAATCTGTCCACCACTACAAAGATTGCATCTTTGTGGTTGATCTTGGGCAGA
>CM032165.1:9554973-9572307 GCA_018901935.1 Pugionium cornutum | reverse complement strand
TTTAGATTTAGAACCCAAAATGACACAAATCCAAAGCCCACGTTAATTTAGATCAATTTTCTATAATGTGACAATATTTGAGACAGAAATAGGTTCGACATAGCGTCCAAGTAATCCAATCTATCCAAAACAGCGTCATGCCATGCATTGTGCTTCATTTATAAGCCTTTACTCAATAAGCATCAATAATCAGTTTAGAATGATCATTTTAACTGCCCGATCAACTTGACATGTGTGCACTATATCGTCCGTAACTTTTGATTTATAAGTCCGAATGACACAAATCCAATTCCCACGTTAAGCTAGCTAAATTTTCTATGTTGGGAAAAAATTTGAAAAAAAAATAGATTCGAAAAGGCATCCAAGAATTCCAATCTATCCAAAACTGCATCTTGCCTTTCATTGAACTTTATTTATAAGCCGTTACTCAAGGAGCATCAATGATCAGATTAGAATGATCATTTTAACTGGCCGATCAACATGACATGTCCGATTAAATCGTCCATAACTTTTGATTTAGAGCTAAGAATGACAGAAATCCAAAACCCCCGTTAACCTAGCTCAATTTTGAATATGGTGACAAAATTTGAGAAAGAAATAGATATGACAAAGCGTCCAAGTTATCCAATCTATCCAAAACTTCGTCGATCAACTTGACATGTCTGCACTAAATCGTCTGTAATTTTAGATTTATAACACAAAATGACACGAACCCATTGCCCACGTTAAGCTAGCTCAATTTTCTATATTGTGACAAAATTTGAGACAAAAATAGATTTGACAAAGCATCAAAGTAATCCAATCTATCCAAATCTGCATCATGCCATACATTGTGCTTTATTTATAAGCCATTACTCAATGAGCATCAATGATCTGTTTAGAATGGTCATTTTAACTGGCCGATCAACTTGACATGTCCGCACAAAATCATCCATAACTTTTGATTTAGAGCTCAGAATGACCCAAAACAAAAGCCCACGTTAACATAACTCAATTTTCTATATTGTGACAAAATTCGAGACAGAAATAGATTTGATAAAGCGTCCAAGTAATCTAATCCATCCAATATTGCGTCTTGCCATGCATTGTGCTTTATTAATAAGCCTTTACTCAATGAGCATCAATGATCAGTTTAGAATTATTATTTTAACTGGTCGATCAACTTGACATGTCTACACTAAATTGTCCGTAACTTTAGATTTAGAACTCAAAATGACACAAATCCAAAGCCCACGTTAAGCTAGTTCAATTTTTGATATTGTGACAAAGTTTGATATAGAAATAGATTCGAAAAAGCGTACAAGTAATCCAATCTATGCAAAACTGCATCTTGTCATGCATTGTGCCTCTTTAGTAAGCCTTTACTCAATGAGCATCAATGATTACTTTAGAATGATTATTTTAACTGGTCGATCAACTTGACATTCTGCACTAAATTGTGCATAACTTTAGATCTAGAACTCAAAATGACACAAATCCAAAGCCCATGTTAAGCTAGTTCAATTTTCTATATTGATCAGTTTAGGATGATCATTTAACTGGCATGCATTGTGATTCATTAATAAGCCTTTACTCAATGAGCATCAATGATCAGTTTAGAATGATTATTTTAACTGGTCGATCAACTTGACATGTGTGCACTAAATTTTCCGTAACTTTAGATTTAGAACTCAAAATGACACAAATCCAAAGCCCACGTTAAGCTAGTTTAATTTTCTATATTGTGACAAAATTTGAGACAGAAATAGATTCAACAAAGGGTCCAAGTAATCCAATCTATCCAAATTTGCGTCATGCCATGCATTGTGCTTGATTTATAAGCCTTTACTCAATGAGTATCAATGATCAGCTTAGAATGATCATTTTAAATGGCTGATCAACTTGACATATCCGCACTAAATCGTCTGTAACTTTTGATTTAGAGCTCAGAATGACACAAATCCAAAGTCCACGTTAACCTAGCTCAATTTTCTATATTGTGACAACATTTTAGACAAAAATTGATTTGAGAAAGGGTCCAAGTAATCGAATCTATCCAGAACTGCGTCATGCCATGCATTGTGCTTTATTTATAAGCCTTTACTCAATGAGCATCAATGATCAGTTTAGAATGATCATTTTAACTGGCCGATCAACTTGACATGTCCACACTAAATCGTCCAAAACATTTTGCTTAGAGCTCATAATGACCAAAAACCAAAGCCCACGTTAACCTAGCTCAATTTTCAATATTGTGACAAAATTTGAGAGAGAAATAGATTATACAAAGCGTCCAAGTAATCCAATCTATCCAAAACTGCGTCACGCCATGTATTGTGCTTTATTTATATGCCTTTACTCAAAGAGATCAATGATCAGTTTCGAATGATAATTTTAACTGGCCGATCAACCTACCATGTCCGCACTAAATTGTCCGTAACTTTTCATTTAGAGCTCAAAATGACCCAGAACCAAATCCCACGTAAACCTAGCTCAATTTTCTATATCGTGACAGAATTCGAGACATAAATAGATTTGAAAAAGCGTCCAAGTAATCCAATCGATCCAAAACTCCGTCTTGCCATGCATTGTGCTTCATTAATAAGCCATTACTCAATGAGCATCAATGATTAGTTTAGAATGATTATTTTAACTGGTCGATCAACTTGACATGTCTACATTAAATCATCTGTGACATTAGATTTATAACTCAAAATGACACAAATCCAAAGCTCACGTTTAGTTAGCTCAATTATCTATATTGTGACAATATTTGAGACAAAAATAGATTCGACAAAGCATCCAAGTTATCCAATCTATCCAAATCTATGTCTTGCCATGCATTGTGCTTCATTAATAAGCTTTTACTCAATGAGCCTCAATGATCAGTTTAAAATAATTATTTTAATTGGTCGATCAACTTGACATGTTTGCACTAAATCGTCCGTAATTTTAGATTTAAAATTCAAAATGACACAAATCCAAAGCCCACGTTAAGCTAGTTCAATTTTCTATATTGTGACAAAATTTGAGACAGAAATAGATTCGACAAAGCATACAAGTAATCCAATCTATCTAAAACAACGTCTTGCCATGCATTGTGGTTCATTAATAAGCCTTTACCCAACGAGCATCAATGATCAGTCTAGAATGATTATTTTAACTTGTCGATCAACTTGGCATGTCTGCACTAAATCATACGTAACTTTAGATGTAGAACCCAAAATGACCCAAATCCAAATCCAACGTTAATCTAGATCAATTTTATATCTCGTGACAAAATTTGAGGTAGAAATAGGTTCGACAAAGCATCCAAGTAATCTAATCTATCCAAAACTGTGTCATGCCAGGTATTGTGCTTTATTTATAAGCCTTTACTCAATGAGTATTAATTATCAGTTTAGAACGATCATTTTAACTGGCCGATCAACATGACATGTTCGCACTAAATCGTCCGTAACTTTTGAGTTTGAGCTCAGAATGACACAAATCCAAAGCCCACGCTAATCTCGCTCAATTTTCTATAATGTGACAGGATTTGAGACAGAAATAGATTCGACAAAGCGTCCAACTAATCCAATCTATCCAAAATAGCGTCAAGCCATGCATTATGCTTCATTTATAAGCCTTTACTCAATGACCATCAATGATCAGTTCGAATCAATTTTTGTCTAAAATTTGATCACAATATAGAAAATTGAACTAGTTTAACGTGGGCTTTGGATTTGTGTCACTTTGAGTTCTAAATCTAAATTTACGGACAATTTAGTGCAAGCATGTCAGGTTGATCAACCAGTTAAAAGAATCATTCTAAACTGATCATTGACTGCGTCATGCCATGCATTGTGCTTTATTTATAAGCCTATACTCAATGAGCATCAATGATCAGTTTAGTATGATCATTTTAACTGGTCAATCAACTTCACATGTCCACACTAAATCGTCCAAAACTTTTTGTTTAGAGCTCAGAATGACGAAAAACCAAAGCCCATGTTAACCTAGCTCAATTTTTATATTGTGACAAAATTTGAGACAAAATAGATTCTACAAAACGTTCAAGTAACCCAATCTATCCAAAACTGCATCACGCCACGTATTGTGCTTTATTTATAAGCGTTTACTCAATGAGTATCAATGATCTGTTTGGAATGATCATTTTAACTGGCCGATCCACCTACCATGTACGCACAAAATCGTCCATAACTTTTTATTTAGAGGTCAGAATGACCCAGACCCAATGCCCACGTTAACCTAGCTCAATACTCTATATTGGGACAAAAATTGAGAGAGAAATAGATTTGACAAAGCGTCCAAGTAATCCAATCTATCCAAAACTGCGTCTTGCCATGCATTGTGCTTCATTAATAGGCCTTTACTCAATGAGCATCAATGATTAGTTTAGAATGATTATATTAACTGGTCGATCAACTTGACATGTCTGCATTAAATCGTTCGTAACTTTAGATTTATAACTCAAAATGACACAAATCCAAAGCCCATGTTAAGTTAGTTCAATTCTCTATATTGTGACAAAATTTGAGACAAAAATAGATTCGACAAAGCATCCAAGTTATACAATCTATCCAAAATTGCATCATGCCATGGAGTGTTGTTTATTCATAAGCCTTTACTCAATGAGCATCAATGATCAGTTTAGAATGATCATTTTAACTGACCGATCAACTTGACATGTCTGCCCTAAATTGTCCGTATTTTTTGATTTTTATAGATCATAGTGACATGAATCCAATGCCCAGATTAAGCTTGCTCAATTTCTATATTGCGACAAAATTTGTGACAAAAATAGATTCGACAAAGCGTCCAATTAATCCAATCTATCCAAAACTGCGTCTTGCCATGCATTGTGTTTCATTTATAAGCCTTTACTCAATGAAAATCAATGATGAGTTTAGAATGATCATTTTAACTGGCCGATCAACTTGACATGTCTTCCCTAAATTGTCTGTAACTTTTGATTTTTATAGCTCATAGTGACATGAATCCAATGCCCACGTTTAGCTTGCTCAATTTCTATATTGTGACAAAATTTGTGACAAAAATAGATTCGACAAAGCGTCCAATTAATCCAATCTATCCAAAACTGCGTCATGCCTTGCATTTTGCTTTATTTATAAGTCATTACTCAATGAGCATCAATGATCAATTTAGAATGATCATTTTAATTGGCCGACCAAATTGACATGTCTGCAGTAAATCGTCCATAACTTTTTATTTAGATCTCACAATAACACAAATCCAAAGCCCACGTTAAGCTAGCTCAATTTTCTATATTATGACAAAATATTAAACTGAAATAGATTCGACAAAGCATCCGGGTTATCCAATCTATCCAAAACTTCTTCATGCCATGCATTGTGCTTCATTTATAAGCCTTTACTCAATGAGCATGAAGCATCAGTTTAAAATGATCATTTAAACTGGCCAATCAACTTGACATGTCTGCACTAAATCGTCCGTAACTTTGGATTTAGAGCTCAGAATGACACAAGTCCAAAGCCCACGTTAAGCTATCTCAATTTTATATAATGTGACAAAATTTGAGACAGAAATAGATTCGACAAAACGTCCAAATAATCCAATATATCCAAAATTGTGTCATAACATGCATTGTGTTTCATTTATAATCCTTTACTCAATGAGCATCAATAATCAGTTTAGAATAATAATTTCAACTGGCCAATCAACTTGACATGTCCGCGCTAAATCGTCCCTAACTTTTTGTTTAGAGCTCAGAATGACCAAAAACCAAAGCCCACTTAACCTAGCTCAATTTTCTATATTGTTACAAAATTTGAGAGAGAAATAAATTTGACAAAGCGTACAAGTAATCCAATCTATCCAAAACTGTGTCATGCAATGCATTGTGCTTCATTTATAAGGCTTTACTCAATGAGCATCAACGATCAGTTTAGAATTATCATTTTAACTGCCCAATCAACTTGACATGTCTACACTAAATCGTCCATAAGTTTGGATTTACAGCTCAAAATGACACAAATCCAAAACCCACGTTAAGTTAGTTCAATTTTCTATATTGTGACAACATTTGAGACAGAAATAGATTCGACAAAACGTCCATGTAATCCAATCGATCCAAAACTGCGTCATGCCATGCATTGTGCTTTATTTATAAGCCTTTACTCTATGGGCATCAATGATCAGTTTTGAATGATCGTTTTAACTAGCCCATTAACTTGACATGTCCGCACTAAATCGTCCGTAAGTTTTGATTTAGAGCTCAGAGTGACACAAATCCAAAGCCCACGTTAACCTAGCTCAATTTTCTATATTGTGACAAAATTTGTGACAGAAATAGATTTGACAAAGCATCCATGTAATCCAATCTATGCTGAACTGCGTCATGCTATGCATTGTGTTTTGTTTATAAGCCTTTACTCAATGAGCATCAGTGATCAATTTGGAATGATCATTTTAATTGGCCGACCAACTTCACATGTCTGCAGTAAATCGTCCATAACGTTTTATTTAGATCTCACAATAACACAAATCCAAAGCCCACATTAAGCTAGCTCAATTTTCTATATTATGACAAAACATGAAACTGAAATAGATTCGACAAAGCAGCTGGGTTATCCGATCTATCCAAAACTTCTTCATGCCATGCATTGTGCTTCATTTTTAAGCCTCTACTCAATGAGCATGAATCATCCATTTAAAATGATCATTTAAACTGCCGATCAACTTGACATGTTTGCACTAAATCGTCCGTAACTTTGGATTTAGCGCTCAGAATGACACAAGTCCAAAGCCCACGTTAAGCTATCTCAATTTTATATATTGTGACAAAATTTGAGGCAGAAATAGATTCGACAAAACATCCAAATAATCCAATATATTCAAAATTGCGTCATGACATGCATTGTGTTTCATTTATAAGCCTTTACTCAATGAGCATCAATGATCAGTTTAGAATGATCATTTCAACTGGCCAATCAACTTGCATGTCCGTGCTAAATCCTCCATAACTTTTTGTTTAGAGCTCAGAATGACCCAAAACCAAAGCCCACGTTAACCTAGCTCAATTTTCTATATTGTTCCAAAATCTGAGACAGAAATGAATTCGACAAAGCGTACAAGTAATCCAATCTATCCAAAACTGCGTCATGCAATGCATTGTGCTTCATTTATAAGGCTTTACTCAATGAGCATCCATGATCAGTTTAGAATTATCATTTTAACTGCCCGATCAACTTGACATGTCTACACTAAATCGTCCATAACTTTGGATTTAGAGCTCAGAATGACACAAATCCAAAACCAACGTTAAGATAGTTCAATTTTCTATATTGTGACAACATTTGAGACAGAAATAGATTCGACAAAACGTCCATGTAATCCAATCGATCCAAAACTGCGTCATGCAATGCATTGTGCTTTATTTATAAGCCTTTACTCTATGAGCATCAATGATCAGTTTTTAATGATCATTTTAACTAGCCCATCAACTTGACATGTCCGCACTAAATCATCCGTAAGTTTTGATTTAGAGCTCAGAATGACACAAATCCAAAGCCCCCGTTAACCCAGCTCAACTTTCTATATTGTGACAAAATTTGAGACATAAATTATTTGACAAAGCGTCCAATTAATCAATCTATCGAAAACAGCTTCATGCCTTGCATTGTGCATCATTTATAAGCCTCTACTCAATGAGCATCAATGATCAGTTTAGAATGATCCTCTTAACTAGTCGATCAACTTGACATGTATGCACTAAATCGTGGATGACACGGATCCAATTCGGACTTTAAGCTACCTCAATTCCTATATCATGACAAGTTTTAGATAGAAATAGATACAACAAAGAATCCAAGTTATCCAATCCATCCTGAGATGCGTGTTGCCATGCATTATGCTTCATTTATAAGCCTTTACTCAATGAGCACCAACGATCAGTTTAGAATGATCATATTACCTGGCCGATCAACTTGACATGTCCGCATTAACTCATCCGTAACTTTTGATTTAGAGGTTAGAATGACACGAATCCAATGCCCACGTTAAGCTAGCCCAATTTCCTGTATCGTGCAAAATTTGAGACAGAAATAGAGACAACAAGCAGTCGAAGTAATCCAGTCTATTCAAAACTACGTGTTGCCATGCATTATGCTTCATTTATAAGCCTTTACTTAATGACAACCAATGATCAGTTTAGAATGATCATATTAACTGGCTGATCAACTTGATATGTCCGCACTAACTCGTCCGTAACTTTTGATTTAGAGCTTAGAATGACACGAATCCAATGCCCACGTTAAGCTAGCTCAATTTCCTATATCGTGCAAAATTTGAGATAGAAATAGAGACAACAAAGAGTCGAAGTAGTCCAATCTATTCTAAACTGTGTGATGTCATGCATTGTGCTTCATTTATAAGCCTCTACTCAATGAGCATCAATGATCAGTTTAGAATGATCCTTTTAACTAGTCGATCAACTTGACATGTCTGCACTAAATCGTGGATGACACGGATCCAATTCGGACTTTAAGCTACCTCAATTCCTATATCATGACAAATTTTTAGATAGAAATAGATACGACAAAGAATCCAAGTTATCCAATCCATCCTGAGATGCGTGTTGCCATGCATTATGCTTCATTTATAAGCGCCTTTACTCAATGAGCACCAACGATCAGTTTAGAATGATCATATTAACTGGCCGATCAACATGACATGTCCGCACTAACTCATCCGTCACTTTTGATTTAGAGCTTAGAATGAAACGAATCCAATGCCCACGTTAAGCTAGCTCAATTTCATATATCGTGCAAAATTTGAGACAGAAATAGAGACAACAAGCAGTCGAAGTAATCCAATCTATTCAAAACTACGTGTTGCCATGCATTATGCTTCATTTATAAGCCTTTACTTAATGAGCACCAATGATCAGTTTAGAATGATCATATTAACTGGCCGATCAACTTGACATTTCCACACTAACTCATCTGTAATTTTTGAGTTAGAGCTTAGAATGACACGAATCCAATGCCCACGTTAAGCTAGCTCAATTTCCTATATTGTGCAAAATTTGAGATAGAAATAGAGACAACAAAGAGTCGAAGTAATCCAATCTATTCAAAACTGCGTGATGTCATGCATTGTGCTTCATTTATAAGCCTCTACTCAATGAGCATCAATGATCAGTTTAGAATGATCCTTTTAACTAGTCGATCAACTTGCCATGTCTGCACTAAATCGTGATGACACAGATCCAATTCCGACGTTAAGCTACCTCAATTCCTATATCATGACAAAATTTTAGATAGAAATAGATACGACAAAGAATCCAAGTTATATCCAAATCCTGCATGATGTTGCATGCATTATGCTTCATTTATAAGCCTTTACTCAATGAGCACCAATGATCAGTTTAGAATGATCATATTAACTGGCCGATCAACCACAAAATCGTCCGTACTTTTGATTTAGAGCTTAGAATGACAAATCCAATGCCCACGAATAGCTCAATTTCTATATTGTGATAAAATTTGAAGACTAAAATATAAAAAGTGAAGTAATCCAATCTATAAAAACTATGTATGTCATGCATTATGCTTCATTTATAAGCTTTACTCAATGAGCAACAATGATCAGTTAAGAATGATCATTTTAACTAACCGATCAACTTGACATGTTCTAAATCATCCAAACTTTTGATTTAGAACCAATGAGAAGAGAATCCAATGACCAGACGTTGTTAGCTCAATTTTCTATATTGTGACAAAATTTGAGATAGAAATAGATCATAAAGTCCAAGTAATCAATGCGAGTTCGTGTTGCCATGCATTATGCTTCATTTATAAGCCTTTACTCAATGAGCACCAACGATCAGTTTAGAATGATCATATTAACTGGCCGATCAACTCGACATGTCCGCACTAACTTATCCATAACTTTTGATTTAGAGCTTAGAATGACACGAATCCAATGCCCACGTTAAGCTAGCTCAATTTCATATATCGTGCAAAATTTGAGACAGAAATAGAGACAACAAGCAGTCGAAGTAATCCAATCTATTCAAAACTACGTGTTGCCATGCATTATGCTCCATTTATAAGCCTTTATTTAATGAGCACCAATGATCAGTTTAGAATGATCATATTAACTGGCCGATCAACTTGACATGTCCACACTAACTCGTCCGTAACTTTTGATTTAGAGCTTAGAATGACAGGAATCCAATGCCCACGTTAAGCTAGCTCAATTTCCTATATCGTGCAAAATTTGAGACAGAAATAGAGACAACAAAGAGTCGAAGTAATCCAATCTTTTCAAAACTGCATGATGTCATGCATTGTGCTTCATTTATAAGCCTTTACTCAATGAGCATCAATGATCAGTTTAGAATGATCATTTTAACTAGACGATCAACTTGACATGTCGGTACTAAATCGTCCATAACTTTTGATTTATAGCTCAGAATGACACGAATTGAATGCCCACGTTAAGCTAGCTCAAGTTTCTATATTGTGACAAAATTTGAGACAGAAATAGGTACGACAAAGCATCCAATTTATCCCAAACTGCATGATGTCATGGATTATGCGTCATTTCTAAGCCTCTAACAAATGAGAACCAATGATCACTTAAGAATGGTCATTTTAACTGGCTGATCAACTTGACAGGTCCGCACAAAATCGTCCGTAGCTTTTGATTTAGAGCTCAGAATTAAACAAATCCAAAGCCCACGTTCAGCTAGCTCATATTTCTATATTGTGATAAAACTTAAGACTAAAATTGCGTCGACAAAACTTCCAAGTAATCAAATCAATCAAAAACTATGTAACGTCATGCATTATGCTTCATTTATAAGCATTTACTCAATGAGCGCTAGTGAGCAGTATAGAATGATCATTTTAACTGGCCGATCAACTTGACATGTCTATACTAAATCATCCGCAACTTTTGATTTATAACTCAGAATGAAACGAATCCAATGACCACGTTAACATAGCTCACTTTTCTATATATTGACAAAATTTGAGATAGAAATAGATGCGACAAAGCATCCAAGTAATCCAATTTTTCCGAAACTACATGATGACATGCATTATGCTTCAATTATAAGCCTTTACTCAATGAGCACTAATGAGCAGTTTAGAATGGTCATATTAACAGGTCGATCAATTTTACATGTCCGCACTAAAGTATATGTAACTTTTAATTTAGAGCTCAGAATGATAGAAATCCAAATCCCACGTTAAGCTAGCTTAATTTTCAATATTGTGATAAAATTTAAGATTAATTTTTTTTATAGAAATCCTAAAAGTAATCAAATCTATCAAAAGGTGCATAATGTCATGCATTATGTTTCACTTATAATCCTCAACTCAAGGAGCACCAATGATCACTTAAGAATGATCCATTTAACCGGCCGATCAACTCGACATCTGTGTACTAAATCGTCCGTATCTTTTAATTTAGAACTCAAAATATCACGAATCCAAAGCCTACGTTAAGCAAGCTCCAGTTTCTATATTGCGACAAAATTTGAGATAGAAATAGATGCTAAAAGGCGTCCAAATTATCCAGTATATCCCAAACTCCGTGATGCCATACATTATGCTTCATTTATAAGCCTCTACTCAATGAGCACCAGTGATCAGTTAAGAATGATCATTTTAACTACCCGATCAACTTGACATTTTCGCATTAAATCGTCACTAACTTTTGATTTAGAGCTCAGAATAACACACATTCAAAGCACACGTTAAGATAGCTCAATTAATATTGTATTATGCTTCAATTATAAGCCTCAACTCAATGAGAATCAGTGATCAGTTAATAATGGTCATTTTAACTGGCCAATCAACTTGGTATGTCCGCACTACATCATCCGTCACTTTTGATTTAGAGTTTAGAATGAAACAAATTCAAAGCCCACGTTAAGCTAGCTCAATTTTTTATATTGTTACAAAATTCGAGACAAAAATAGAAACGACAAAGCATCCAAGTAATCCAATCTATCTAAAACTTCATGATGTCATGCATTGTGATTCATTTATAAGCCTTTACTCAATGAGAATCAGTGATCAGTTTAAAATGATCATTTTAACTAGCCGATCAACTTGACATGTCTGTAGTAAATCGTCCATAACTTTTTTATTTCTTTCTCTGAATGACACGAATCCAATTCCCACGTTAAGCTAGCTCAATTTTCTATATTGTGACAAATTTTGAGATAGAAATAGATACGTCAAAGCATCATAGTATTTCAATCTATCCCAAAATGCATGATGCCATGAATTATGCTTCATTTGTAAGCTTTTTCTTAATGAACACCAATGATCAGTTTATAATGAGCATATTAACTAGTCTATCAAATTGACATATCTGCACTAAATTGTCCATAACTTTTGATTTAGAACTCCGAATGACACGAATCTGATGCCCACGTTAAGCTAGATCAAGTTTCTATATTGTGACAAAATTTAAGGCAGTAATAGATTTGACAAAGCGTCCAAGTTATCCAATCTATGCCGAACTACATGATGCCATCACTACAAGAAAATATTTGTCAGAAATCCATTGGGAAATGCGCTTTGCGACAGATTTCCAACAAAATATGTCCGTCCGGACAATTTCATTGGAAATCTTACACCGTCAGAAAAAAGTCGGGAATTACCGATGGGTTTGTGATGAAGAAAACCCATCAGCAAGAACATACTGATATTCAATGGGCAGGAGCCGTCGGACATTACCGACATATTTGCGATGAAGCCATCCGTCGGTACCCGGCCGATGACTTGGAATGAAAAAGGCCATTGGGAATGACATACTTAATACCGATGATACATGGCATCGGAAACTACTGACGCACACCCGATGGTGTATATCTGTCGATATTTTCCGATGGTTTATAGCCGTCAGGAATATTCCAACACCATCCCGATGACATACACTTCGTGACGGAACTTTGTCCATCGGTAATTCTGACGGATTAGCAATAACGCTATCCATCCAAACTTTCTCAATTTTCCGTTGACTCCTTCCCTCCGAAATAACCGAACATATAACAATTTTTTTTAATAATAATTTTTTTAAAATTTTAAATAAATAATTTTTAAAATTTTAAATTTAAGAAATATTTTTAAATATTTAATACCAATATTAAAAAAATTAAAGAAAAATAATATTTCAAATTAAAAATATAACAATATTTAAATTTTAATTGTTTTAAAATATAAAATCTATAAATTACATTGGAGGAGGATCAGAAGGAGGAAAAAATTCATCCGGATAATCGAGGAATTTAGTTTTCATGAAATCTACAAAATATTTTAGCCTGGCCATCTCTGTCTCAATAGCCGCTATTTTTTCTTTAAGTTGGGTGTTCTTTTTATTTCCAGCCGCATATGTTGCACCACTAGTTTTTGCAACTCTATCGACTATTGGATGACGACCCTTCGAAATTAGTACTTCCTGTAAAAAATTTTAAAATATTATGATATTAAATATAAAAATAAATAAAAAGAGAAATCAACTTACATTAAGAACCAGATGGTTAATCTCAGAACGAGGCAATTCGGCGACCGAAAATGAAAAACCGACTAGAGACTACTGAGTCAAAATATCACTTTTTTCTTTTTAACTTTTTCGATGATCTCACTAACAAGACCATCTTGGATGCGAGCAGTCTTTTTGTTTTTGTGGACGGTCTCGAGAAGTCGCAAGTGATCTGGAGGCACTCCAAATTCTTGTACCTAAAAGTAAAAAATACTATATGAATATTAAAAAATTTTCAAATAATAATAAATAAAACTAATATAATAATAAATTTACCAATTGATCGGCTCGTTTCAAAAAACTAGTCGATCTAGTATTGTGAATGTAAATGCCTTTGCCTCCTCGGTCTCTCTTCTGGTTTCCCGAATTAGTTCTCGAGATGGCCTTATCACTGGAAGATTCCCAATAACAAATAAAGTCGTTCCGAACCGACTCATTCAGCCATCTTTGTTTGTCTTTTGTGTTTTTCCTTTTTCCATTTTTGTTTACACTCGTTCATGTGGTAAAAAGACCCATTATGGATGCTTTAGACCCAACTTGCTTAGACGCTCTTTGAACGTTTTTATCGGGCGGAAGCAATCATGACCTCAAAGCCGTATTATCGACTGTTGGAAATCCGTCAAAAATCAATCAGAGAGGCATTTAAAATTTTAGAAAATATTATTTAACTCTGAAAATTAAAGTATTGTAAAAATTAAAACATTAGTATCACATATTTAATCTGAAGCTGATGAACATTTTGAAGTAATTAAATTTTTGTCGTCAAACTCGCCAATCTCTTCTTCTAAATCTTGAAATACATTGTAATCTCCGTACGTGGTATCATCAACAACAAGGTTAACTTCAACAAAAGTCTTTATGAAACCTAAGTTACCAATTGCGCTTTGCTGCATAGGGTCTTGGTCGGTAACACCACCTAACATTCCTCTAGGATGTATTAAGGCTACTGTAATCCAAGGATCTTGCTTGTTACTCGCATGAGGATATCGAATGTAACAAACCTGGTCCGCTTGTGATTCAAGTATGAAAGGATCATATTTTCTATGTTGCCTAGGATAGTGGATAGATGTAACACCGAATTTGTCTTGACGCTGACCCATGACAGGGTCATACCAGTCACAGTAGAACACAATACACCTCAAATCAATCATTCCTAAATAGTGAACTTCTAATATTTCACGAAAACACCATTGTATATAATTTCACCAGATTGAGATCATATACCATAATTATAAGTTGTTTGTGAGTTTCCTTCATGATGACTTTTAAAAGCATATGCACGAGTGCAGTACATTGGATAAGATTTTGTAGTAAATGTAGGACAACTTACCAACTGAACTAACCACGTGGGAAACATTATCCCCCTAGAATGATCCGTAGTAACCTGCAAAATAACTGAATGCACTCAACTATATATATAGGAAAATATTATTGAAATTACATAATTGTGGTAACAATAACATAAAATTGCAACCATCTTGCTAATTCACTCTTTTTAAGTTCGACCAACTCATTCTCTGTGTAATTTGAATAATGAACACGTATTTGATACATGTATATCCTGTTAATTATAAACAAAATAATTAAAAATAAATTATAATAACAATTAAAAATAAAATTTAATTGAATGTACTTTTCATATTCTAAAACTTCATTGCAATTTGTTAAAATATACAAATGCAAGTGATTGTGTTCCACCTCTGATAGGCGTGGCATCTTCCCTTTTCCACTTAAATGTCCAATTTGTGCAAATACTTCTGGTACATAAACTAGATAAATTGGTTTTTCTCCTCCATTATCATGTCGTGCAGGTCGTCTATTTTGTTGTTTAGACTTGCAATGGAAAATAGTAGCTGGCAAAGTTAGATGTTTCTTCATTAATATTTTGTGCGATGATTGAACCTTCAACACTAGCAAGATTTTTATCTTTTTTCTTTAGGTGGAACATATATCTCTCAAAAGGATACATTCATTGGTACTGAGCAAGTCCTCCAAACGCTGCTTTTCTAGAGAGGTGAATAGGAGGATGTTCAATAACATCAAAAACGCTGGTGGAAATATTTTCTATAGGTTTGAAATGAGAACTTGTATTTTTCCTCCAAATTTTGGATATCGGCTCTAGTAAGTGATCTTGTACATAAATCTTGGAAAAAAACACCAATCTCTGCATAATAAAAAAGTTAATATCATATAATATATAAATTTATGATTAAATTTGAATAATGAACACGTATTTGATACATGTATATCCTGTTAATTATAAACAAAATAATTAAAAATAAATTATAATAACAATTAAAAATAAAATTTAATTGAATGTACTTTTCATATTCTAAAACTTCATTGCAATTTGTTAAAATATACAAATGCAAGTGATTGTGTTCCACCTCTGATAGGCGTGGCATCTTCCCTTTTCCACTTAAATGTCCAATTTGTGCAAATACTTCTGGTACATAAACTAGATAAATTGGTTTTTCTCCTCCATTATCATGTCGTGCAGGTCGTCTATTTTGTTGTTTAGACTTGCAATGGAAAATAGTAGCTGGCAAAGTTAGATGTTTCTTCATTAATATTTTGTGCGATGATTGAACCTTCAACACTAGCAAGATTTTTATCTTTTTTCTTTAGGTGGAACATATATCTCTCAAAAGGATACATTCATTGGTACTGAGCAAGTCCTCCAAACGCTGCTTTTCTAGAGAGGTGAATAGGAGGATGTTCAATAACATCAAAAACGCTGGTGGAAATATTTTCTATAGGTTTGAAATGAGAACTTGTATTTTTCCTCCAAATTTTGGATATCGGCTCTAGTAAGTGATCTTGTACATAAATCTTGGAAAAAAACACCAATCTCTGCATAATAAAAAAGTTAATATCATATAATATATAAATTTATGATTAATTATATATAAAATAATGTAAACGTACCTTCAATTGCTCAATAGACGTTTTTAGGCAGAAGATCGGTAAAGGCAAATGGAAATAGTCTTTGCATGACAAAATGACAATCATCACTTCAATAGTATCGACACAATTACGAAGATTAGATGCGTATCTGTATGAAAATTTGACACTATGCTTAATCCACTCAAAGAACTCGTCTTTTGCATGCGCATCCAACCGGAATGCAGAAGACAATAATCTTCCATTTTCCATTACATGTAGTTCCTTCCGGAACAAATATATGGCAAATCCTATTTAGCTTTCAAATTATCTTCTATTTTTCCTTGCACATTTAGAACAGTATTCATTATGTTTGTCACAATGTTTGTCCTCGAACCAACCTGTCCTCCCTTTCTATTCCTAGTCAGGCGTTTTCATTCATTACTTGATTGATTCAAGGTACGAAGTGACAAGTCCAAGCTATAGCGGTAAAAGCTAGTCACCGGAAGCGAACTTCCGGGCCGGGAAGGGGCTCGAAGACAAAAAGAACCGGGCTTTTCCAAAGAATTACTGCAGCTTTCCCACTCCGTTTGATTTTACTGTTGCTGTCTGTTGCCGTGGTTCAAGCTACTAGCCCTAAGAAGCAGAGTAGCCCGTACATCCTACTCTTCATCTCGTTATTCTGTGTTAGGTTTGTAAACCTTCGACCTAACCATGGACTTCGTGAGTGGCTCAAGAATCGAATCCAATAAAATCTCACTTCTGCCCATGCTAATCTTCCTTGGGCATTCTAACTCACTTACAGCTTCTTAGCCCGGCCAATTTCCATCTTTCTTTGGGATTGAGATGCTGGACTTATTTTCTGCTTGAGTTTGATTGCAGGGACTTTAATACCGTCACAACAAGAAAGGGACTACAGCCAGA
>CM032165.1:9534075-9549436 GCA_018901935.1 Pugionium cornutum | reverse complement strand
CGATATTAAGAGACATCCTGAGCCTGCGCCCGTACGGAGTGCTGGCTAGCAGGAATACCTCCCCCAAAAAAGGGGGCAGCTGCGGTCGAACTCTAATTCTGAAAATAAGTCGGGGCCCTTTTACCAAGTCTACTAGATAGAAGATGATAGAGGGCCAGCCATGGTTGCGTTTCACAAGACGGTGCCGCCTCACCTGTAGTTTATTTGCTCTGGGCAGGAGCGCTAGTGGACACGGGGAGGGAGCAGGCGAAGCGTGTCATTCGTAATGGAAAGAAAGAGACCACTACTTTGCCTCTTTGTTGGACCGCCCAAGGCGCGAAGCCCACCCCAGCAGTCCATTCTGAACAAGGAGAGGCGTTCCTCTCAGTCGAGTGACTGGCATTCATCTCTTTTTAGTCGACTAACTGGCGTTTCTAGATACTAAACCGCAGCTGCACTTGTTGCTTTAGCAGCACCGTCAGGGGATAGCTGAGAAACGAAGCACTTCCTCTATGAGCATTGTAGAGAGTATAGAATATGACCCTAATCGTTCTTCTCAGATCGGTCCAGTACGATGGATCAAGGGGGGCTGCCAGAAAAAAATGAACACGATCGAGGAGTTCGCTCTGCAGCGCAAGATCCTCGAAGCTACCACGAACGGGACCGCACTCGCGGTCTGGAACACAGGATTTCTTTTCTCCTGAAGGAGCAGGAAGACCTAATTGTGTGTGCTGTCCCCCACGGTCGCCGGGGAGAGTAGAATAGAAGAGTCCATCGACTCTTTCTTTCGATAAGATTTAAATAAGGAGTCCGTCGACCCAAAGTAGTGTGTTTTAATGCATGGCTGCAAAAGGCTCTTTCTTCTTAATACGCTTAGATAGTTCATTGACTTACGCTTAGATTAGATAGTTCATTGACTACGACACTGGAATCTGATGGACACAGGGAAACTACTCAGTCTATTAGGAATCTATTTATCAAACGGCTTGCGCCCCTGCTTTAGCTGCACTTGCAGAGGTAGCTACGATCGCTCGGATTTGAACCAATGACTCTCGCCGTATGAAAGCGATACTCTAACCGCTGAGTCAAGTAGGTCAAGCTGCTTAGCTCGAAGATGCCAACTTCGTTCACTTACGTCTCTCGTTTACTTGTTAGCTAGCCCTATTCCTCACCTTTCTCACACCTCCAGATCCACATGCGTGGCTAATTCCCGACGCCGGTCGGGATCCCCCTCGTTCTCGAGGTTCTGTACCATTCCTTGGACCCACCCCACATCCTCCGTCAATTGGATATCCCGTGCTTGTACAGAGGCTTTCTTGTAGTTCCGCTTCTTGCTCTTAAAATTATGAAAGACTCGTCGGAAATTGCTGGTGCTGGCCTGCCAGCGGTAGTGGGAATTATCCCGTTCCCTGGTCAAAGACTTGGTTGGATGTGGGATCTACTCCACGAGGACGTAGATGATATCATCAATTAGAAGCAGGCAAAATGGTGATGAATTGCGATTGGTCCAAACCTTCGACCAGCTCCTTCTTGCAATCCGCCCAGAATGATCGACGCACATCCATGCACCTCCGAACCAGGAGAGGAGATATTCATTAATGACAGAAGAAGCGCTCCCGTACCTTAGCCGTGCACGAGCGGCCCACCTTTTGAGATGCTGTTCCTACCACATGAACTGATAGATGGCACTGCTATAACAACACCTCGGTAGTGGCCTGGTTGGGACATACCGGCTAGATCAAGTCCATGCAGATAGATTCGGGTTTCCAAGAAAATATGTGGGTTGAAGAACTGCTTTCAACGAGTTCTATTCTCAACCGAGTCCCCGGCCCTCCTTCATCCTTTGGCCGCATGATATTTTCCCAAGAGACACGTGCGCTAGTTGCCGATAATGGAGTGCCCTTCCTGAGGAAAGCAGCACAAAGTCGATCAAATCAACCATCTTGATGCATTTCTTCGGTAATATGAACACAGTCTTTGCTAGTCCAACTACTAAATCTATAGAGATGCCTTCCCAAGATCTCTTCGGTACGGGTATGGATACACTCCTCTTGCCACTTTTTTCTTCCTGACAAAGACGAAACGCACCCTAAGAGCTATATCTTGCATTAGGGAGTTGGGGTTCTCCTACACCACCCTACTGTTTGTTCATAGGGGGTCTCCAACCGCTTATTCAAATAAAGAAAAAGGGATCCCGCAAGGGAGCTCGCTATCCCCCGTTCTCATGAACATTTACCTTCACCGAGTGGATCAGGCAATTTCTCGCTTTATGGAAACGGAAAGGACCCTCCGGTATGCTCTGAAATCTCTGATCAACGATAGAACAAGATCCATTTTTCATCATATATAAGGGATTCCTTGGTTCGGACCGTGATAAATCGCTATTTCCCCCAAACTGCTAGTTTTCATACGACTCAGAACTTCTCACGTTGTTCTGGATCCCCTTCCTGGCTACGATTTCCGGGTTGCGGAGGAACCTAGATTCTTCAGCAAAGCTGGAGGAACCAAGCTTCTCCCGTTGGAGGCTAAGGCTACCCTGTGTCGAACGGATCCAATCCAGGCCTGTAGGCTAAGGCTAACCTGTTTCGAACATCTTACTTAGTTCTCTAGGTAGGTGGATTGGATGGGGCGGGGAGCTCGGGCCCTCGACAACCCCCGTATCGCCACGGGAGAACCCTCCTTGGAGAAGTTATGCCGCCTATTAAAAAATCTAAATGAGCGCGGTAAAAAGGCTTCGGAGTACGTTATAAAGAATTAATTAATCGGTTGAATATTCGGGAATTAAAAACTCGTTAAATTCAAAAATTGTGAATTAGTTAATTTTTTAGATCTTGCATTTTTTATAAACCTCTTTTTCAGCTTATGGTTTTGCATCAATCGAAGGTTTGGACCAATTGCAATTCATCACCATTTTGCCTGCTTCTAATTGATGACTGGCTATTATATAAGTGTTGACCTAAGCCCCTGTGCAGGGGCTCGGCTCCCGAACCGTATGTGAGCTGCCTCGTACGGCTCTTCCTAAGAACTTGAAGCCCCCTCTCCATAAATCAAAGTTTTTTAAAAAGCCTTCGCCCTCAAGTTTGAAGCCGACGTAGCCAGTTCGAACTAAGCGCTTTGATAAGAAGTCCATCCTCCACTCTGCTTTCTTACTGCTCTTCTCCTGCTATCTATCTTCCCGGTTTGGCTCTGAGAGCGTCTCTGCAGATCCTTCTTCTGCTCCTGGAACTGCTACCACATCAGAAAGAGACTGTCCTGTGCGTACGGCAGGCTCAGGTTCCTCCAGCTTCGCTGAAGAAGCTAGGTTCCTCCTTTAGGTTGTTTAAGTAGGTTGGGTGACAGATCGGGCATAGGAGTACTCCGGGATATAAACCAGGGCAACAAATGTCGAGCATACAACGATGCCGCCCGAGACCATTATTGAATATATAATGAACACAATTTGCCAAGAGTTGGTTGTGACAAAACTCAATGTGCATAACATATAGATTATGGCACAACAAATGGTCCTTCCAATATGGTAAATTCCACAAAATATTCTTCTTGTGCCAATTAAGGTATTCGCCACAATCATCAACAGGGTAATGTTCGTTTCCTCCACATGAAGCCGTTCTCTCAGCACCAAAATCTCTAAGTTGAGTCATCATATAATTGCCATCAAAATTTTTCTTTTCCTAAACAATGTCGTGCTCCGACGATATGGATGATCTTGTGGTAGAAATCATCGATGACAATCGAACCAACTAGTCTTTCGTCCGTGTTTCAGTTGGAACGCATCAGTATTATCTTGACAATATCGGCATGCTAATCTTCCATGCGTCGACCATCCTGATAACGTACTATATGCTAGAAAATCACTTATGGTCCACATTAGTACTGCTCGCATCAAGAAGTTCTGTTGGTTGGAAACAACGAATGCTTCGACACTATTTTCCCATAACATTTTGAACTCATGAATTAGTGGCTGCAAGAAAATATCAAGCGATCGCTTAGGATGCTCTGGACCGGGGACAAGAATTGTTAGAAACAAAAGCTCTCGTTTCATGCACAACGAAGGAGGCAAATTATAAGTTGTCACGATAACTGGCCACAGCGAATATTGCCTCCCATGCTTCCCAAAAGGATTGAATCCATTTGTAGATAACCTGAGGTATACGTTCCTAGGCTCATATGAAAGACTAGGATAAACCTCTTTTAAATGTTTCCATGCTTCTGCATCCTAGGGATGCACAATTTTTTCCATTTCAGTTATATTCTGCATGCCATCACATAGACTTTGTCGTGTGTTCAGATTGATATAACCTCTTTAACCTCTCTGCTAATGGCAAATACCACATCCGTTTATGCGGAATAGGTACTCTGCCGCTTGTCTCTAGAAATCAAGGTTTGTGACAAAATCGATACTTCATGCTGTTTTCATCATTTCTCCCATAGATCATGCAATTGTCAATACATACATCGATCATCTGATACGGCAATCCAAGACTAGCTACAAGTTTTTGAACCTCGTAATATGAAGCAGGTATAGTATTATCTTTAGGTAATATATCTTTGACAAAATCATATATCGCATCCACACAATCTTCAGGCAAGTTGAAATCCGTCTTTATCGTCATCAACCTGCTTGCAACAGATAAAAGCGATTATCCATCTCTACATCCTTTATACAAAGGCTGCTTCGGTGCATCTAACATATCAAAAAATTTCCGGGCTTCCAAATTATGCTCCTCTATTCTACTCCTATCTTCAATGTACAATGCTATTTGTTCACGAAACGCATCATTCACCATCTGAACAGTACTTCTATTTATATCAACTTCTGATGCTGGTTACTCTACTCTAACATTAGTACTATCTAACCTTTTTGAAATACTACCATATTATTGCATTGTTGCATCAATTTCTCCATGTGAGTACCAAATTTTGTAACCCGGCATAAATCTAGTCCTATACAAATGATTACTACTTTTCTAACAGAGATTAATCTATGATTTCGACATTTAAAACACGGACAATACATTTTACGGTATTCCGACATCATGCTATTGCTTGATGCAAATGTCATGAACTCCTCAACACCTTACGGAAATTTATCCGTCAATTTCCCCGTAGTTGAATCATATCGAGGTTTATCCATCCATGATCGAAAAATAATCATTAGAACATAAAGAAGACATTTTGTTAAGATTTTTTGTTTTGGTGAAACTGTGAAGGAGCAGAGTGTATTTATAATGGAAACTAGAAGATTATCATGAATTTTTAACAGATTATCACGAATTTTTAACAGATTATCACGAATTTTTAACAGATTATCACGAATTTTTAACATATTATCACGATTTTTTAACAGATTATCACGAATTTTTAACATATTATTCCTAAGAATATCCGGGTGAATTTTGCTTCGTCTGTTCCGACAGACTTGCGACGGTTTCTGACCACTTCCGGACAGTTTCCGACGAGGTACCAACAACCCTATTGATTTACGGATTGGTCAAGAAAACAACTGCAAAAAATAGGACTTCGTCGGAAAGTCATCTGAAATACCGATGGATTTCCGACAACTTTAAGATTCAATGAACTAGAAAAATAATTACGTGGAATCGGCCAACCAATACATTACCAAAGGATTGCCTATGGATGTCAAAAAACCGAATCTGTCGGGAAGTAGTCGGTAAATACCGATGGTTTAGATTTCGTCCAAACTTATCCATGGTTAACTACGAGAACCCGATGCTGTTAATGTTGTAGGAAATTCGATGGATTATAGTCAGGCTTTACCATCGAATTTCCGACAGTTGTACAAGCGTCGGATTTACCGACACTTACCGATGATTTAATTTCGCTCAAAAATCCGTCGGAAAACCATTGCCAAGCTGTCGGAATATTCCAATGATACTATTTCCATTGGAAAAACCATCCGAAATAGTAATATTTTTTTGTAGTGTGCAGTAAATCGATCGTAACTTTTGATTTAGAGCTAAGAATGACACAAATCCAATGTCCACGTTAAGCTAGCTCAAGTTTCTATATTGTGACAGAATTTGAGACATAATAGATATGACAATGCATGCAAGTTATCCAATCTATCCCGAACTCCATGAGCCATGCATTATGCTTTATTTATAAGCCTCTACACAATAAGCACCAATGATCAGTTAACAATTATCATTTTAACTGGCCCATCAACTTGACATGTCTGCAGTAAATCGTCCGTAACTTTTGATTTAGAGCTCAGAATGACACAAATCCAAAGTCCACGTTAAGCTAGCTCAATTTTCTATATTATGACAAAATTTAAGATAGAAATAGATACGACATAGCTTCTAAGTAATCCAATCTATCCTAAACTGCGTGATTCCATGCATTATGCTTTATTATAAACCTTTACTCATTGAGCACCAATAATCAGTTAAGATCAATCATTTTTACTCTGCACTAAGTAATCCAATCTTTCCAAAATTGTGTGATGCAATACATTATGCTTCATTTATAAGCCTTTACTCAATACATTGTGCATCATTATGCTTCATTTATAAGCCGATCAACTTGACATGTCTGCACTAAATTTTCTGGATCTTTTGAAATATAGCTTTGAATGACACGAATCTAATGCCCACGTTAATCTAGCTCAATTTTCTATATTGTGACAAAATTTGAGACAGAAATAGATACAAAACTGTGTGATGCCTTGCATTATGTTTCATTTACAAGCCTTTACTCAATGAGCACCAATGATCAGTTTACAGTGATCATTTTAACTGGCCGATCAACTTGACATATCCGCACTAAATAGTCTTTAACCTTTGATTTAGAGCTCGGAATGACACGAATCCAATACCCACATTACGCTAGCTCAATTTCCTATATAGTGACAAAATTTGAGACAGAAATAGATACGACAAACAACCAAGTAATCCAATCTATCCAAAACTGTGTGATGCAATGCATTATACTTCTTTTATAAGCCCTTACTCAATTATCACCATTGATCAGTTTAGAATGATCATCTTAACTTGCCGATCAACTTCACATGTCCGCACTAAATCATCCACAATGTTTGATTTAGAGCTCCGAATGACATGAATCCAATGCCCACGTTAATCTAACTCAATTTTCTATATTTTGATAAAATTTGAGACAGAAATGGATACGACAAAGCATCCAAGTAATACAATCTATCCAAAAATGTGTAATGACATGCATTATGGTTCATTTATAAGCCATTACTCAATGATCACTAATGATCGGTTTAGAATAATCATTTTAACTGGCCGATCAACTTCACTTGTCTGCACTAAATCATTTATCACTTTTGATTTATAGCTTTGAATGACGCAAATCCAATGCCAACGTTATGTTAGCTCAAGTTTCTATATTGTGACAAAATTTGAGATAGAAATAGATAAGACAACGCGTTCAAATAATCCAACCTATCCAAAACTGTGTGATGCCCTACATTATGTTTCATTAATAAGTCTTTACTCAAGGAGCACAAGTGATAAGTTTAGAATGATCATTTTAAATGGCCGGTCAATTTGACATGTTTGCACTAAATCGTCCGTAACTTTTGATTTAAGCTAGTATGACATGAATCAAAAGCATGCGTTAAGCTAGCTAAATTGTCTATATTGTGATAGAATTTGAGAGAGATATTGATACGACAAAGCGTCCAAGGTATCCAATCTATCCAAAACTGTGTGGTGCAATGCATTATATTTTATTTGTAAACCTTTACTCAATGAACACCAATGATAAGTTTAGAATGACCATTTTAACAGGCCGATTAACTTGACATGTCAGCAATAAATCATCAATAACTTCTGATTTAGACCTCAGAATGACATGAATCGAATGCCCAATTTAAACTAGCTCATTTTTCTATATTGTGACAAAATTTGAGATAGAAATAGATACGACAAATCATTCAAGCAATCTAATCTATCCAAAACTGTGTGATGCCATGCTTTACGTTTCATTTATAAGCCTTTACTCAATGAGCACCGATGATCATCTTAACTGGCTGATAAACTTGACATGTTAGCACTAAATCGTCCGTAACTTTTGATTTAGAGTTCCGAATGACACCATTACAATGCCCACGTTAAACTAACTCAATTTCATATATTTTGAAAAACTTTGAGACAGAAATAGATACGACAAAGCGTCCAAGTAATCCAATCTATCCAAAACTGAGTGATGCAATGCATTATGCTTCTTTGATAAGCCTTTACTCAACTAGCACCAATGATCAGTTTAGAACGATCATCTTAACTACATGTCCACACAAAATTGTACGTAACTTTTGATTTAGGGATCAGAATGACATGAGTCCAATGTCCACATTAACCTAGCTCAATTTTCTATATTGTGACAAAATTTGAGATAGAAATAGATACGACAAAACATCCAAGTAATCCAATATATCTTGAACAGCATGTTGCCATGCATTATGGTTCATTTATAAGCCGTTACTCAATGAGAACCAATGATCAGTTTAGACTGATCATTTTAACTGGCCGATCAACTTGATATGTCTGCACTAAATCGTTCATAACTTTTGATTTATAGTTCAGAATGACACGAATCCAATTCCCATATTAAGCTAGCTCAATTTTCTATATTGTGACAAAATTTCAGACAAAAAAAGATACAAGAACTGTATGATGCCTTGCATTATGTTTCATTTACAAGCCTTTACTTAATGGGCTCCAATTATCAGTTTACAGTGATCATTTTAACTGGACGATCAACTTGATATGTCGGCACTAAATAGTCTGTAACCTTTGATTTAGAGCTCGGAATGACATAAACCCCATACCCACGTTACGCTAGCTCCATTTCCTATATAGTGATAAAATTAAAGATAGAAAATAGGTACGACAAAGCGTCCAAGTAATCCAATCTATCCAAAACTGTGTGATGCAATGCATTATACTTCTTTTATAAGCCCTTACTCAATTATCACCATTGATAAGTTTAGAATGATCATCTTAACTCGCCGATCAACTTCACATGTCCGCACTAAATCATCCGCAACGTTTGATTTAGAGCTCCAAATGACATGAATCCAATGCCCACGTTAATCTAACTCAATTTTCTATATTTGATAAAATTTGAGACAGAAATGGATACGACAAAGCATCCAAGTAATACAATCTATCCAAAACTGTGTAATGACATGCATTATGATTCATTTATAAGCCTTTACTCAATGATCACTAATGATCGGTTTAGAATAATCATTTTAACTAGCCGATCAACTTCACTTGTCTGCACTAAATCATTTATCACTTTTGATTTATAGCTTTGAATGACGCAAATCCAATGCCAACGTTAAGTTAGCTCAAGTTTCTATATTGTGACAAAATTTGAGATAGAAATAGATAAGACAACGCGTTCAAATAATCCAACCTATCCAAAACTGTGTGATGCCATGCATTATGTTTCATTAATAAGCCTTTACTCAAGGAGCAGCAGTGATAAGTTTAGAATGATCATTTTAACTGGCATGTCAATTTGACATGTTTGCACTAAATCGTCCGTAACTTTTAATTTAAGCTTAGTATGACATGAATCAAAAGCATGCGTTAAGCTAGCTAAATTGTCTATATTGTGATAGAATTTGAGACATATATTGATACGACAAAGCGTCCAAGGTATCCAATCTATCCAAAACTGTGTGATGCAATGCATTATACTTTATTTGTAAACCTTTACTCAATGAGCACCAATGATAAGTTTAGAATGACCATTTTAACAGGCCGATTAACTTGACATGTCAGCAATAAATCGTCTATAACTTCTGATTTAGACCTCAGAATGACATGAATCGAATGCCCAATTTGAACTAGCTCATTTTTCTATATTGTGACAAAATTTGATATTGAAATAGATACGACAAATCATTCAAGTAATCTAATCTATCCAAAACTGCGTGATGGCATGCTTTACGTTTCATTTACAAGTCTTTACTCAATGAGCACAATTGATCATTTTATAATGATCATCTTAACTGGCTGATAAACTTGACATGTTAGCACTAAATCGTCTGTAACTTTTGATTTAGAGTTCAGAATGACACCATTACTATGCCCACGTTAAACTAACTCAATTTCCTATATTGTGAACAAATTTGAGATAGAAATAGATACGACAAAGCGTCCAAGTAATCCAATCTATTTGGTTCTTTGATAAGCCTTTACTCAACTAGCACCAATGATCAGTTTAGAATGATCATCTTAAATACATGTCCACACAAAATTGTCCGTAACTTTTGATTTAGAGATCAGAATGACATGAATCCAATGTCCACATTAACCTAGTTCAATTTTATATATTGTGACAAAATTTGAGACATAAATATATACGACAAAGCATCCAAGTAATCCAATATACCTAGAACAGCATGTTGCCATGCATTATGGTTCATTTATAAGCCGTTACTCAATGAGAACCAATGATCAGTTTAGAATGATCATTTTAACTGGCCGATCAACTTGATATGTCCGCACTAAATTGTTCGTAACTTTCTATTTATAGCTCATAATGACACGAATCCAATTCCCATATTAAGCTAGCTCAATTGTCTATATATTGATAGAATTTGAGACAGAAATTGATACGATAAAGCGTCCAAGGTATCCAAACTATCCAAAACTGCGTGATACAATGCATTATACTTTATTTGTAAGCCTTTACTCAATGATCACCAATGATAAGTTTAGAATGACCATTTTAACTGGCCGATTAACTTGACATGTCAGCAATAAATCGTCTGTAACTTTTGATTTAGACCTCAAAATGACATGAATCTAATGCCCAGTTTAAACTAGCTCAATTTATATATTGTAATAAAATTTGAGATAGATATAGATATGAAAAAGCATCCAAGTAATCTAATCTATCCAAAACTGCGTGATGCCATGCTTTACGTTTCATTTATAAGCCTTTACTCAATGACCAGCAATGATCAGTTTAGAATGATCATCTTAACTGCCTGATAAACTTGACATGTTCGCACTAAATCGTCGTAACTTTTGATGTAGAGTTCTGAATGACACCAATCCAATGCCCACATTAAACTAACTCAATTTTCAATATTATGAAAAAATTTAGGACAGAAATAGATACGACAAAGCGTCCAAGTAATCCAATCTATCCAAAACTGAGTGATGAAATGCATTATGCTTCTTTGATAAGCCTTTACTCAACTAGCACCAATGATCAGTTTAAAATGATCATCTAAACTACATGTGGACACAAAATCATCCGTAGCTTTTCATTTTTAGAGATCAGAATGACATGAATCCAATGTCCACGTTAAGCTAGCTCAATTTTCTATATTGTAACAAAATTTGAGACAGAAATAGATACGACAAAGTGTCCAAGTAATCCAATATATCTAGAACAGCATGTTGCCATGCATTATGCTTTATTTATAAGCTCTTACTCAATGATGACCAATGATCAGTTTAGACAGATCGGCGCAACTGGCCAATCAATTTGACATGTCAGCACTAAATCGTTCGTAACTTTCTATTTGTAGGTCAGAATGACACGAATTGAATGCTCATATTAAGCTAGCTCAATTTTCTATATTGTGACAAAATTGGAGACAGAAATAGATACAAGAACTGTGCGATGCCCTGCATTATGTTTCATTTACAAGCCTTTACTCAATGAGCTCCAATGATCATTGTTACATGTTCGCACAAAATAGTCTGTAGCCTTTGATTTAGAGCTCGGAATGACATGAATCCCATACCCACGTTACGCTAGCTCCATTTCCTATATAGTGACAAAATTTAACACAGAAATAGATACGACAAAGCGTCCAAATAATCCAATCTATCCAAAACTGCGTGATGCAATGCATTATGCTTCTTTTATAAGCCCTTACTCAACTATCACCAATGATCAGTTTAGAATGATCATCTTAACTGGCTGATCAACATGACATGTCCGCACTAACTCGTCCGTAACTTTTGATTTAGAGCTCAGAATGACACCAATCCAATGCCCACGTTAAACTAGCTGAATTTTTGGTATTGTGAGAAAATTTGAGACAGAAATAGATACGACAAAGCATCAAGTATTCTAATCTATCCAAAACTACGTGATGCAATGCATTATGCTTCTTTTATAAGCCTTTACTCAATTAGCACCAATGATCAGTTTAGAATGATCATCTTAACTAACTGATCAACTTGACATATCAGCATTAAATCATCCGTAACTTTTTATTTAGAGCTCAGAATGACATGAATAGAATGCCCACGTTAAGCTAGCTCAATTTTTTATATTGTGAACAAATTTGAGATAGAAATAGATACAACAATGCGTCCAAGTAATGCAATCTATCTAAAACAGCATGATGCCATGCATTATGCTTTATTTATAATACTTTACTCAATGAGAACCAATGATTGGTTTAGACTGATCATTTTAACTGGCCGATCAACTTGACACGTATGCACAAAATTGTTCATAACTTCTGATTTATAGCTCAGAATAATACGAATCCAATGCCCACGTTAAACTAGATTAATTTTTATATTGTGACATAATTTGAGACAAAACTAGATACACGAAGCATCCAAGTAATCCAATCTATCCAACATTGTGTGATGCCATGCATTATGTTTCATATAAGCCTTTACTTAATGAGAACCAATTATCAGTTTAGAATTATCAACTTAACTGGCTGATAAACTTGACACGTCCGCACTAAACCGTCCATAACTTTTGATTTAGAGCTCAAAATGACAGCAATACAATGCCCGCGTTAAGCTAGCTCAATTTTCTAAATTGTGATAAAATTTTAGACAGAAATAGATATGACAAAATTTCCAAGTTATCTAGTCGATCCAAAACTGGGTGATGCAATGCGTTATGATTCTTTTATAAGGCCTTACTCAATTTGCACCAATGATCAGTTTAGAATGATCATCTTAACTAGCCGATAAACTTGACATGTCCGCACTAAATCATCAGTAACTTTTGATTTAGAGCTCAAAATGACGTGAATCAAATGTCCACAACTAGCTCAATTTTCTATATCGTAAAAACATTTGAGACATAAATAGATACGACAAAGCCTCCAAGTAATCCAATATATCTAAAACCATGTGATGCGACGCACTAGGCTTTATTTATAAGCCTTTACTCAATGAAAACCAATGATCAATTTAGACTGATTATTTTAACTGGCCGATCAACTTGACATGTCTACACTAAATCGTTGTAGCTTTTGATTTATAGCTCAGAATGACACGAATCCAATGCCAACGTTAAGCTAGTGTAGACATGTCAAAACTGCATGATGCCATGCATTATGCTCCATTTATAAGCCTTTACTCAATGATCTCTTTAGAATGATCATTTTAATTGGCCGATCAACTTGACATGTCCGCACTAAATCATCCGTAACTATTGATATAGAGCTCGGAGTGACATAAATCCAATGCCCGCGTTACGCTAGCTCAATTTCCTATATAGTGACAAAATTTGAGATAGAAATATACGACAAAGTGTCCAAGTAGTCCAATCTATCCAAAACTGCGTGATGCAATGCATTATGCTTCTTTTATAAGCCTTTACTCAATTAGCATAATTAGTTTAAAATGATCATTTTAACTTACGATCAACTTGACATATCTGCACTAAATCGCTCAAACTTTTGATTTAGAGCTCAGAATAACATGAATCGAATGCCCACGTTAAGCTACCTCAATTTTCTATATTGTGACAAAATTTGAGACAGAAATAGATTCGACAACGCGTCCAAGTAATCCAATCAATCCAAAACTGCATCATGCCATGCATTGTGCTTCATTTATAAGCCTTTACTCAATGAGCATCAATGATTAGTTTAGAACGATTATTTTAACTAGCCGTTCAATTTGACATGTCTACACTAAATCGTCCATAACTTTTGCATTAGATTTTAGAATGACACAAATCAAAGCCCACGTTAAGCTAGCTCAGTTTTCTATATTGTGACTGAAATAGATTCGACAAAGAATCCAAGTAATCCATTCTATCCAAAACTTCTTCATGCCATGCATTGTGCTTCATTTATAAGCCTTTACTCAATGAGCATCACTGATCAGTTTAGAATGATCATTTTAACTAGCCGATCAACTTGACATGTATGCACCAAATCGTCTGTAACTTTGTATTTAGAGCTCAGAATGACACAAATTCAAACCCCACGTTAAGCTAGCTCAATTTTCTATATTGTGACAAAATTTAAGACAGAAATATATTCGACAAAGTGTCCAAGTAATCCAATCTATCCAAAACTGTGTCATGCCATGCATTGTGCTTCATTTATAAGCCTTTACTCAATGTGCTTCAATGATCAGTTTAGAATGTTCACTTTAACTGGCCGATCAACTTGACATGTCTTCACTATATGATCCTTTAACTTTTGATTTATAGTTCGGAATGATACGAATCCAATGCCCACATTAAGCTAGCTCAATTTTCTATATTGTGAAAAATTTGACACAGAAATAGATCCGACAAAGCATCCAAGTAATCCAATCTATCCAAAACTGCGTCTTGCCATGCATTGTGCTTCATTAATCAGTTTAGAATGATTATTTTAAGCAACCGATAAACTTGACATGCTTGCACTAAATCGTCCGTAACTTTGGATTTTGAACTCAGAATCACAAAAATCCAAAGCCCACTTTAAGGTAGCTCCATTTTATATTGTTAAAAAATCTGAAACCGAAATGATTCGACAAAGCGTCCAAGTAATCCAATCTATCCAAAACTGCGTCATGCCTTGCATTGTGCTTCGTTTATAAGCCGTTACTCAATGAGCATCAATGATCAGTTCGGAATGGTCATTTTAATTGGCCGATTACCTTGACATGTCCGCACTAAATCTATTGACATAGGAAAATCAAATAAGACCTATCTTGACCTACAAGGCAAGTGTAAGCACGAAATTCAGTTTGAATAACAAAAATGAAAAAGGATGGGTTATTATTAACCACATGGTTGAAATGGTTAATAGCTACCTTGGGAGAAGAATCAAGGTGGAAAAGTCATGCCCATGCTGCACACAGTCTTACCAACACCAAACAGTCATGCCCATGCTGCACACAGTCTTGGCAACCACACCAAACAGTCATGCCTGCTGTCTCCTCTCTTCTCATTGGTTGTTGACAGGCTCCTCCTCTATTCAAACTCATCCACAAGTTTGAATTCGTTTTCTTTTTTGTTCACATTGTAAATCCTCTATAAAAGGGCCGTAAAGACTCAATGTATGAAAATACTTTTAGGAGATTCTTCTCCAGAAGTCTAAGACATTTTCTCATCTTCTCATGCTTTTCTTTGAGTTTCTGGATTCAATTCTTCACATTTCTCT
>CM032165.1:9513508-9533575 GCA_018901935.1 Pugionium cornutum | reverse complement strand
TTTGATCAAATGCTTTCTTCATTTCCAAATGTGATACCCTGCTTTTATAATAAAAGTGCTAACTGAAATTTATAGCCTGTTCCGAATGTTGAAGAGCTTTCACTGTCAATTGTTTCAAACGAATCCTCAATCAGCAAAAATGGTGAAACAAAGAGTCACATTACAACAAAATCTTGTAGTTTAAGGCTGAATAGAAAAATGGAAAAAATGAACCCAAAATGATTCTGCCATAAACATTCCAGTGTAAGACTACAAAGGAAGTTTACTACAGCATGAATCAAATCAAGCAACCATAACTGCGCCACCATAACAGAAACTCCCATAAAGGATCAAATCATCGAATCAAACAGCAGCCACAAATGAACCAAGCAAAATGACATGACTGGTTGTCCATTTTTTGTTCCGATACAACCAAATAAACATTGTCTAGGCCAGAGAATGATCCACCTCGCAACAAAATCTCCCAATTGAACACAGACCAACATATCGACCGTAAAGTCAAAACAAATTGTGAGCGCGAATCACATATGGGATTCGATTTCAAATGGTAATATAGTTAATGCTTGATCTAATGGGAAGAACGACATTCGAAATGCAGCTTCTACATATAATGCCCCTCGAAATTTCGTATTTAAACCGATTTTCAAACATAAAATGAAAACATAAGCTGAAAAATCGATAGGAAGCACAGATCTAAAAGGAAATCAAACTGAATAACCGTAAACATGAATCTGATGTCACGAATAACAAAATCAGTCAAACCTGCTGGCAAAGGAAATTGGATTGCGGATAAAAATAAGAAAACGAATCGACACAGATGTGGGGAGAGGAGAGAAACTGGAAGGAAGAAGAGAAAACCTTGGAAGCTTGTGCGATGGCTTCCCCTTTCTCCTCGTCGGTTCTCTGAATAATCTCGGGGTTAGAGAGAAAGAGAATCACAGAAGCCAAAATTCGGTTTGGAAAAATTAAAAGGTCATACATAAATAGACAGCGCATTTAAAACGCAGAAAATTATGGTCTTCAAAAGATTTTTACTGATCATTCATCCTTAATTACACACTTAATCAAAAGATTAGACAAAAAAAACATACACAATTTAAACTAAACGAAATTCTTTGTTTTCACTGTTTAATTTCTATACTATTCTATTTACCTTTGTCAACGGTCAATATTTACACAGTATAAATGGGCCACATGTTATAAGCCCAAGCCCATATTTGATACGTGTTGCGTTTCTATTGGATTAAAAATTTCCTTGGGCATCAATCCTAATCCTCTGCTTCGTTCTAGACCGCTGGTTATCTCCATCTTCCGTGTTTCTCCCAACTTATTATTTACACGAACGCGAAAAGAAGAACAGTGAACCCTAGATTTTTCTATTGCCTTCGTCTCGGTCTATTTCTCTCTCCCCCACGACAACGAATCCGAAAAAAGGCACCTTATCAATCAACTAATCGGCTTCCATGGTGGGTTTTCTCTCTTCGCTTTTCTTTTCCATTTCTTTATTTTAATATTTGCTTTGATCATCTGGGTGGTGACTCTTTGTCCTTTGGAATCGTTTTATTGGTTTTTTGTTGTTGATCTATATAATAAGCCCGATAGATTGGTGGGTTCTATTAATTGAATACGGATATTTAGCTGGTTTCTTCTTTCAGAGAACTTTTTCCTCCTGGCATATTTTGAGATCAATTTCCCTTAAATTTAGGTTTTTTTAATATTACTATGAGGTTGTAATTGTAGTGATTAGGTTGAAATATATGCGATGAATCGGATTCCTTCGTGTATAAAGCCTAAAGGCCTGTGCTTGTCATGTTGCATTCATTTCAAGTATGTTTCATATTTTTCCTTTTACAGGCTGGCAAAATACTTGCGAATTTGATTGTGATGGGTACTGGGATATTGGGTCGTGCTTTCTTTCAAGCATATCGTCAGGCACTTGCAAGTAAGTTCGAACACTTCTTTTTATTATGAATTCAAGTGGTTGCTTCATGAATCTAATGGTGGGTTGCTCTCTTGGGAAGATCTGTTTTTCAATTGATGGATTGGTTACAAGTTGTCTTTACATGGTGACTAGTGATTCTGTTAACTTTTTTGTTGCTGCTCTTGGATATTTGTTTACTACTTGCAGAACAGTTTATATGTTCCTGAAACAGATTTTTTATCTATTTTATTCTGAGTATATTGAATAATTATGACAAAGGTTCATGTATATGTATTATGTAATGAAGGGGCTTATCTTACCCAATAATCTTTTTTTTGCAGATGCTTCTAAAACTGGTGTTGCGCAGGAAGCAATGCAGAATGCAGTTCGTAAAGCTGGAAAATCTATTAATGAGCAGGAGGCTAGGCAGATTCTCGGTGTAACCGAGCAGACCTCTTGGGAAGAGATATTACAGGTACATGTTTCTCTTTATCAATGATGATGATTTCTTGATTTATGTTTAACTCTGAAAACGAATGAGTCTATATATGAATGCAGAAATACGACAAACTGTTCGAGAATAACGCGAAAGCTGGGAGCTTTTACCTTCAATCTAAAGTTCTTCGAGCCAAAGAATGTCTAGAAGCTGTGTACAGGAGCAAAGCCAACGGTACACCTAGTTAAGACTTTAATCTTTCTTTATACAGTTTCAAAATTCTTGCTCCTAATGTAAAATCAAAGACGATATCACTGTTCTTTGAGATATGATGTGCATGTTTGAGAAACGGCCATAGTTTTCTTCACCCATTACGTAGTGATAACGAAGACGGCTTGCTCTGGTCAGTTGATCGGTGTCAAAGAACTTAAAAAATAGAATGGATTGTTCTATGCGTGTTTTGTCAGTTGATCAATTGTATCTTTCACTTCTAACAAAAGACTGTTTCGTTTCTGATCTTGATTCAGATTTGAAACTGATAATCTACAATTTGTTATGCATACACAATTACTTTATGAGTCTAGAAGCATGAAAGTAATCACAGAGTTCAAATGGGAAGTTTTAGCTTAGCATTAAACTTAGTTGATGAATAATGTGGAAATTTGGTTAAACAATGAGAGCCAATTAGTGGATGGGAGAAGCGTAGATGTAGACCGGTTAACTCAATGTAGACCGGTTAACTCAATGTAGACCGGTTAACTCAATGTAGACCGGTTAACTCAATGTAGACCGGTTAACTCAATGTAGACCGGTTAACTCAGTGTAGACCGTACGTGATGGTGGAGATTTGACTGCCAAGATTAATTTAATGTAATGACTTGTTTGTTTTGTTTTATGTTTTTGTCGGTTAGACCAACAATGTTATGTTTTTGTCGGTTAGACCAACAATGTTATGTTTTTGTCGGTTCGACCAACAATGTTATGTTTTTGTCGGTTAGACCAACAATGTTATGTTTTTGTCGGTTAGACCAACAATGTTAATGCTTTGTTTTGTCAATCTGAGAGAAGATCAATAAAATTGTTGGGTCACGTAAACGAAAAAAGAAAAGAATCAATTTGTAAATCATGTCTTCTGATTCTCCGATTCTTAATTCTGAAATATAGAAAACCCAAAAATTCAAACTCTTTTCACTATTACCTCCTATACTTAGCCATTTCAAAACCATTCTTGCCATTGCGATAGTCCGCAATGGTCATATCAATCTCGGCCTGCGAGTTCATCACAAACGGCCCATGCTGAACCACAGGGTCACCAATCGCTTCGCCTGCAATCAACAAGAACCTCAACGGCCTAGAGGTTGACGTATTCCATACGCTAACTTCATTCCCTGTTCCAAACACCACAACATTGTGTGCTTCTACTGTGCAAGAGTCCAAAGAACTAAACACGCCTTCGTCGCCATCTATAATGTAGGCGAACACGGTCCATGATTCTGGAACTTTCTGGTGGGTTTGAGCTCTTGGTTTGAGGGTAAAATCAAGGAACATGATTGGTTTTTTTGTGTAGAAAGGAGATTGTACTCCCATTGACTCCCCGGCTATGACTTTAACCTCTACTCCTTCTTCCTCTGCTCTCGGAATCTCTGAACTCGAAATCACTAGGTTTCTTGGGTCAATCCTGTCGAAAATCAAAGATCACTCGTCTTAAAAACATTGAGAAAGCTGTGGAGAGAAAAGTGGAATTTTGATGCAGAATTTTCTTTTACATTTTGTCACTTGAAGGGAGGTTGATCCAAAGCTGTAAGCCAATGTTGACATCTTTTTCAGGCATTTCAGAATGAATGATTCCTCTTCCTGCTGTCATCCACTGCAATATATTTTAAACGAATCGAAATAAACCCACAAAGCTCCAGGGTTTAAGGTTTATGTTTTCTTTTACCTGAACATCTCCTTCATGGATTGTATCATTATGACCATTGAAGTCTTGGTGAATGATGCCTCCCTGAACAAGTTCAAAAGATTTGAGTAAGCCAAGAAAGAAGAAGTTTTACTTATTGATTTGAATCAGCGATGAAGACTTGAGTCTCACCTGTAACATGTATGTAACACTTTCAAAACCTGCAGAGAGTGGATCAATTGCATGAGATACATTATAGAAGACAGTGAGATTTGTGCATGTGTATGAGAATGAATAGATTGTTGACCTCTATGAGGATGATCTCTGAATCCACCTGGAGGTGAAACTGATCATGAAACAGAGCAAAACAGGACAAACAAACAAAAAATGGCTGCTTAGATTATCCTTAAATCAGTGAACACCAAAATCACAATTTTAATTTACACATTGCGGAAGTAAAAGATAAAAAAAGGATTACCAGAAAATTCCACTAGTGACACGAACGGGTCTAATAACTCATGATCATTCCTGAATCAACCCAAAAAGAAAAAAAAATATAAGAAATTTGAAAGTGAAGGCATTGGATTTTCTAGAGGAAACTCACTTGGTGATGCCTTGTCTAATAACAGCACCATCACTTTCATTCTCAAGATTTGCAAATATCTTCTTAATGACCTGTCTAGATGACATATTGATGATTGTATATATCTTCTGTCTTTATTCTCTGTAGTGAAAGATCGATAATATATAACAAGAAAAAGCTTTGTGCTTTTTAATGGTGGACTTGATCGTCTGTGTTTTTTAAGGCGTGCGCTCATATATGCATATTAATACGTATATAAATGCAGAAGATCGACTAAAAATTGGTATGATGATCTTATTTGGCGTAAATCTTAACATTAAAAACAAATAAAGGAAACAAATCTGAAATATTAGGAAATTTAATGCTGTTTTACGATTCTCGTTTCCATAATTTGTGTTTGTAATGGATGTCGGTATGTTATAAATGGAAACTTTCTATATAATTTTGGTAAGCCAGCTTCTTTCATAGACAGCTTGGGCAAGATTTGACAAAGAAGACTGTCTGGTAAAGCGCTGATAAAAACTTTGGAACAATCAAACATGGAACAATATCACCCTACAACTTCAAAGAGACTGTGTGGGTTCATTACAAAAGAAGCTTGCTTTAGAGTTTTGAACAACGAAACAAGAGAAGCTTGCTTGGAGTTTTAGACCACGTAGCAAACTTTACAAAAACTTACGCATATCATAACATAAAGAAAGTACATATCGAGAAGCTGAAAGAGCAGAGACCAGACTAAAACTAACAACCAAGGCTTTGTTAATCTTCTCTGAGATGATCTTTAAACTGGGAAGGAGTTTTTGACGAAGACGAGTCCACTTGTCGATGAGGACGAGTGCACAGTAGTTGAGAAGCTGATGTTATCAGAGATTACTTGGATCTTGCAATTGGTTGAGGCTACTTTATCAAGCATCTGAAATGCAGTTGATACTGTACTCAGATCATCGTCATCTGGAGTATCATAGTATAATATCACTTGTTCAAGATTTGGCATTGTTTCCACGAAGTACTTGATCAGATCCATCTGCTTATCAGTGTCATCGATGTAATTAGTGATTTCTCCAAACTTAAATATCTTTAGCATCTTCACCGGACTTGATGATAGCCAAATAGGAATGCCTTCCCATGGTTTGCACACACACCTGTCCGCATCCTTTTCCCAACATTTGTTTGTATCTTTGAAACGGTATCCCTCGTCCATACACTGATTTGTATCTCCGTAATGGAGTCCCTGAAGAAAAAAAAGGAAATGGTTTTTCAGAATTTAAAGTGTGCTTGAAAAAAATGGTCAGCTAATGCAGGAAAAGGATATATGTAATGGTACTTCGAAGATGAGGGTTTCTAAATTTGGACAATTCTTGAGTAGATTCGGCAATGATTCCCAGTCCACTTCTTGGTCAGTTTCAATTGTTAAATGAATCAGATTGTTGAAGACTGGTATTGCTTTACAGCAGAAAGTAAGGACCTGAAACAAAACAGAAAACATAACACAATCATCAATTCATTTGCAATCATTAACTCGCACATACCTCTTGGAACTAAACATGGTGCGACAATAGGCCTCAGTCACAGGCTCAATTCTTAAATCTTACCAGACTGAGACAAGGGTGCTCTTCTATTACTTTCAGAGCAATAACAATATGAAGATATAGATGGGACTGATATGCAAACCTCAAGAGCCTCAGACGATAGGTAAAGGATCTTAACATTGCTTATTCCCATGAGAAAATCTGCTGCATTTCCGACCTTACTTAATAAATAGCCATAATGACGATTTACTAAATCTCTTGCGCGAAAGACCTGCTTAGGTGTCATTCGAATGCCTAGCCTAGCTTCAACAAGAGAATCAAAATTCGCTTTTGGATACTTGACTGCAACAGTATCAGTAAATTCTAAATAAACAAGATTGGGAGTATCAAACACTACGCTCTTTGGATTCCCATCACAAAACTCAGAATAGATCTTTACTCTCTTGAGGGCTGGGTTGGAGACAGAGCAAGATTCCCAAAAATCCCACATTATTTTAGTCATAACTAACTCCTCAAGCGCGTGACAACCAGAAATTAGTTTGGCAAATGCAGCACCAGTCTCATCAGCAAACGCAACATCATCAATATGCAAAGTCTTAAGCTTTGGAAGAAAAATTTTTTTTACATCAATGCTGAAGTCATCTGTACCTCCTACTTTCAGCCTAACCAATGTCTTGCTCATCAAGACCTGTGGAGGCAGCCGATAATAATATTCCGAAGAGATGTATAGATCAAGTTCTACTACACCACGCTCCAACACCTTGAGTATCCAACCATTGACACGAGATGGATTCGACCCAATTTTACACCTTAGAGAGAATTTGTTTAACGGAGCATTCCCTTGCAAATCCATTAACCTATCCACAAAGACCTTAAAACTTGTACGTAACTGTAGCCTTCTTCGTCTACCCATTTTAGGACGGTCATAGATGGAGTTATCCAAATCCAGATTTGGTACAAAAGCCAACAGATGCCTCCACCTTTTCGAGAGAACTGAAGTCAAAGCAGCATCTTTTGTGGTGAGGAAGGACAAAATGTGGCAAACAAGAGCGTCAGGTAGACTGCTGATGAAATCTTTAGAGCCAATATCCATCTTTTTCGACTTCATCGAGACAAATCAAGATTCAATGGCGAACTAGTTTAAAGGGGTTTGTGTTTTGCAAAAACAGAGAGGTTTCAATTAAGATTTCCAATAGGATAAACACAGACAAGGATCAAACAGGAACCTACCTACGCAGATTGCTGGAGAAAAGAAGACACTACAGAAGAGAACATCAGAAGAAGAACCTGGGAACTTAAAAACACCAAAAATCTGAGAGCTTCGAATAGTCGGATAATCAGAATCAGAGGTTGATTACGAGAGCGCAGTGAAAGTGAAAGAGGAGACTAGGGCTTGTGCGATGAAGTTGTTACAAAAAAAAAACTTCATTTTTGTTTTTAAATGCAAACTCTAAGCCTGAGCTTATCTGTTACATCTGCATTGGCTGTAGCAAAAGTGAATGATTTAGAGACTGATTAGTAACGACTGTGATTATAAGCTTTTGCTGTAATTTTTTTACTGTATGAGTTTAGTTATTAATAAAAAGTTGATTGGTAATTGAAGCTGTAAACTTTAATTTAGTAATTAAAATTAAAATCTTTAATATATTATTTGGTAAACTTTTTAATAAATTAACTTTGCTATCACGTGTTAATAACAAAAATGGCAGACGTGTGAATACCACAACGATTTTTAACTTAAATATATAAAAAAATTTAAGTTACTATAATAATTATAATATATGTCACTGATATTAATTTGGTTAGAGAATAAATATATTTTAGTTAACTAACCAAAAAATATCATTCCATTTGTAAAAATAATATTTTTTATTTCTTTAAATTTTTATACGTTAATTTAAATAATTTCAAATAAATGTAAATAGATTTAAGTTACTACTATAATTCCTAATATATTATTTGAGAAATATTTTAAAAAAATAATCTTATTATAACGTGTTATTAATAGAAATATCATGATGACGTGTCATCATTACAGTAAATTTCAAATAAATACATAAATGAGATTAACTTATTAGAATAATTACAATATACATCATTATTATTAATTTGGTTAGAAAACTAATATATTTTATTAAATTAACTAAAAATATTATTAAATTCGTAAAAAATAATTATTATTATTTTAAACTTATGTATACACAAATTTATGTTAAAAGTAATTTTAAACCAAAGTTAAAATTATATAAATATTTAATTTATATTTATTAATAAAATATAATTAACAAATTTTTTTTTTTCTACGGATAACGTGGGTATAAATCTAGTATAGAATTAAACTAAAACAAGATGACTATTTTGCAACTAGATTCTAAGTATCAAAGGGGACACATTCTTTGGATTCTCATCACGCTCTTCCCAGGAAAGCTTTAGCCTCTTGAGAGTTGCCTATATGAGCCAACACATATCATCCAAAACTAAAATCCTCAAGATTTTGTAAGAATTCGTGCAGGACTACATATCAACTTCACATATATGTACAACTAAAAACAATAAACTTGAGAAATTCTGAAATTCAAACAGTTTCTTTCCTGAGTTGGATCTTGCATTTGGATGAAGCTTTGGGAAGAAGCAAAAGATCATTCATGAGTCGAAACCTTTCTCCATCATCCACTGCTTTATGATAAATCTCAACCCTTTCAAGATATGATAATTTTCCCAAGAAACGCTTCAACTGATTAAGCTCTTGAGAAGTTCCTTTATACCTAGTGATCTTTAGAACCTTCACTACAGATGCTAACAAAGAAGCAGACACATCATCCCAAGAAATACGTAGACGACACACATTTTCCCATCCTTCCTTAACATAGTGGATTAGACCCTGAAAGAAAAAACGTTGGAGAAACTATCATTCTAGGTTCAGAAAATTTAGTATTATATAATATAACTCTTTTTGCATATAATACCTTGATGATGAGAGTCTCTAGATTTATCGAGCTGAGGAGCATAGATGGAAGCAATTTCCAGAAGATGTATGGGGAACCATGAGGTTTGTCGCTTCCCAGGGATAAACGAATCAAATTGTTGAACACCGGTATCCTTTCACCGCGGTAATAGAGCGCCTGAGACACACACCAAAACCAACTCTTTTGTATTATTATAACCACTGAAACCTTCAAAAACACACAGAAAAAGGTAACAAGGAGCAAGTTAAAAGGGAACTGACATCTAGAGCATCAGGAGATAAGCAGAGGATCATGACATTTCTTAACCCCATGAACAAAGTTGTAACATCACCAGGAACAAATCCTATATTTGGAGCAGTTTTGCGCATGATTTGATTTGCAGTTAACTGAAGATCAATCCTAGCTTCAACAAGGCTGCCCAGTTTCAGATTTTCATACTTAGCCGCAACCATATCCGTATATTCCAAGTAAACGAGATTCGGAGTATCAAACGAAACACAAGCTTTAGGAACAGAAGACTCACAGTCATTTCTGTATACAAATTTCTTGAGAGTTGGACTTGACATACACCCATTCCAATGGCTGTACTTGCTCGATTCAAGAATCCACAGGTTTTGAAGAAAAGGGAGAGTTAACAGAACCGGTTTAAACCCGAGATCAGTATCCCAAAACTCAACTGAATCAAGAACGAGGGAATCAAGCATCGGAAAAACGGAAGCTGAAAGAGACGGGGAAAGACGGATTGTTGTTCCGATTCTAAGGCTTACCAGTGTCTTGCTGGTAAAGACAGCAACTGGCAAATCAAAGATCCTACAATCTAAGCGTAGAGAAAAATCCACGACACCAAGATACATTACTGTTCGTATCCACCGGATTACGCGATGTCGTTCAACGCCTGCATGACGAAACTTGAGAGAGACTCTCTTAACCGGTGATGAGTTCTTCACCAGCCGAGAGAGTAACCTATCCACGAAATCCTTGAAAACCCCAATGTGTCGTTGACCCATTCTGGGATTCAGCAACACGGAATCGTCGAGATCGAGGACAGGTACCGATTGAAGCAAATGCGACCATCTCTTTGAGAGAACCGATGTTAAAGCAGCCTCTTTCGTCGAAAGGAAACACAAAATGTGGCAGAGAAGATCATCTGGTAAAGTGCTAATCACGTCTCTAGAACTGGTATTCGCTTTTTTATTAGCTTCCATTCAGCGAGTCCGATCGCATGAATGATCCCACACAACTGACATAAGGGTTTACGAGCGAGAAGAAATTAGAAGAGTCGCATTTGGTCCTACAGAAAGAGTACTTGAAGAGGAAGCCATGAAAATGAGACTTGGAGCGTAATTTTTTACAGGAGCAAGATCCACTGGTATTCGGGTACGACCCGTACAGAGTCTGTGAGAAAAAGGATGAGATGAATATTTCAGAATATGCAATCGGTTGGGCCTTAGCTTATTTTGGGCCTTAGCCTATTTTGGGCCTGTAACCAAAAGAGTTGCTAAAATCAAAAACAAAAATTTGGGAAATCAACATTTTTCTAAACTCGTTTGCATTCGTCCGTTTATAAAATGTATGATTTATATTTGGGCAAATTACTGATTTAGCACTAAAAGAAGTATTTAGTTTTCCAATTATATATGTAGCTGACAGCAAGCTAACACTATTTTTACTTTTTGTTTGCGTTTACATTTATTAATATTTTTGAAAGTGACAAAATAACGAAAAGCTAATTGAAAAAAAACAACAACTGAAAATAGATTAATATCCTAACCAACCATTTTAAAATTTATCTTATAATACATTTAAAATAAAATTTCTAAAATAATACAATTTATTATATAAAAATAATTTTTATTTTAAATAAACTATATAAAATTAAAACATAATGTTTAGATTTATTTTTTTCAATTTATGATTTAAATTTTGTTTATTAAATTAGTTTTTAATAATTTTAATATTAAATTTTTATAATTTTTATAAATTTAAATGATTAATGATATTTTCAAACAAATTTTTTTAAAAAAATGTTATTTTTCATAATGTACACGAAAATACGTTAAATTCAAATAACAATGAAAAGGCAAAAAATGGACCTAAAAACTAAAGGCAACAACAAAGGAAAGAACAAAAAGTAAGGTGTCCAAAAGAGATTCAAAGTGACGTAGCAGATGACGTTGTAAACGAAACAGCCAAAGAAATTAACATTTTGTTTTTTTTTTGTCTTTTTTCGGTAAGATGTGAAGATGTGTTTTTTTATTTAGTGGTATCCAGAAATTTGTCATGTTTTGGTTTGGCATTTTTAGGAAAAGAGTCCAAACCCTCTCGTCCGTTGCTTTTTCATTTCTCTTCTTGTGGTAATATTCACATCATCAAATTTCATGCATTTGCAACTGAAAAAACAATAGTTTTCAAGGTCATAAGATATAATTTTTCATGTTTCTATATTGAGTTTACTTACGTTAAATATATAAATTTATACGAATAAATCTATTTCCACCCGTACTTTTTAGATTTTTTATAAGTTATATAAACTGTGTTTTTCTTTCGTAAACTACATAAATTTCATAAATTATTCTGATTACATAAATTTTATTAAAGTTTACACGTTAAATTGTTATTAAACCTTGTTTTACTTCGAAAATCTGGTTTTAATTTTAAAATAAACCCAATTTAAAACTAGATTTTCGAATTACAACCAGATTTATTAGCTATTTAACGCATAAAGATTAATAGAATTTCTCCAACTAGAAGAATTTATGAAATTTGTGTAATTTTTGAAAGAAAAATATAGTTTATGTATTTAAAAGAAAACTCAAAAAGTACAGGTAGAAATAAATTTAGTTGTATAAGTTTGTGTAGTTGACGGAAGTAAACCCTTTTATATTTAAAAAATATATTCCATTAATTATTTACTATATCATTTGCAAAATGTTTTACTATATATCTTCCTTCACTTGTTACAAATATAACTACTGAAAACAGAAAGTTTTCAAGATTTCATTATCATCTTAGAAAATTAGTTTTAGTGTTTTTTTGAACAAAAAATATATATATATATATATATATATATATATATCCATTATGTATTTTACGAGAAATATATATCCACTATATATTTTACGAGAATTTAATTATTTTACTATTTTATGTTTCAATTTAAAATTTAAAAAATTTAGCCATGGAATTAAATAAGTACATCAGTAAGATTTAAAAGTTAAAATGAGATATGGTTTATTGAGTTTTTTATTATTCCTTCACGTGATGAACTACTAAATTCTTTTTCTTTTTTAACTGTAAAAAGTTTTTCCGTAAAACGTATATTCTATTTATAGAAATATAAATTATGAATATATACCAACATTTCGAATATATTATGATAATACGGTATATTTACAATATAAAAAATTGTTTTTGTGAAAAATCTTATATTCGATTAATTTTTGACTCTAATACTATATTGAAAAACATAGATATCAAATTAAAAACTAATTGATGATAAATATAGTGATCCATATAATTTATATATTAGTATAGAATAATATTTAAAATAAAAAATAAACCTTAAGAAAAAAACTACAAACAGAATTTGATGGGTTTCGAATTTGATGGAAATATAAAGATGGATGTTATTGGATAAAAAAAAAATTGTGAAGAAAGTTTGAGTTCGAATTGGATCCGACTTCTATGGTTTTGGCTGTCACACAGTGTCACGTGTTAAATAGCATGCTTTTTCATATCTTTCTTTTTCGCTTTTTCTCTGACATGAACAATCCATTTTATATGAATCATATATTATAATAATGCGATTGAGATCCCAAAAAGAAGCATATAACACGCCAATCTAAAATTATTATAGTATATCTCATTACATGTCAAAAAAAAGCATTCGTTCGATATCTATAACGTATCGTCGTGGATAGAAATGTTAAAATGAGTTTATTATTAATGGATTTTTAGTGGGTATTTATAAATTAAAAAATTTATTTATTAGAATTAAAATTAATATGTTTAAATAGGTATTAATTTAAAATACGGAATCACGTTTTTAGAAAAATACGGAATCACGTTTTTAGTGGAAAAATGTTGAATTACGTTTTGGTGGAAAAATATGAAATTACGTTTTCGACGAAAAAATTTTAAATTACGTTTTTTGCAGAAAATGTTGAATTACGTTTTTGATGAAAAAAATATAAAATCATATTTTGGATGAAAAATACTTAATTTTTGACAAAAATATAAAATAATTTTTTGATAGAAAATGAATATAAACAGAGTTAATATTAAATAAATTAACTTTACCCATTATAACATTTAAAAATGTTAGAAAACTCAAATTTCCTATAAATCATATGACAAAAATTCAATATTTTATTTTATTAAAAATTTAAATTCAAAACTAATTAACAACGAATGAAATGATGTATACATCATATATATTAACGTACAAATATCCAAATTTTTGATGTGGAACATTTCATACTTTTTTTTTCATTTTATGTAATAGTGTTAATTGAAATGCCGATACAAACAAATTTGAGATGTAAACTCAGTTATAACCTAATTTTTTACCGAATTTTTATAGGGCAATTGATTAAAATAGCACCATTTCAAGTTTTTGTTCTAAATATAGCACTAGTCATTTAAATTTCCAAAATGACACAAATTTAATACTAAAATAATTAAAAACTTATTTCTAATGAAAAAAATTTAAACCCTAAATTGGAAAAAGTGAACCCAAACATTATGTTTTAATTATATATATATATTATTTAAGGTAAATAATTATTTTTACATAATAATTTATGCTATTTTGAAAATTTTAATTTTATTATGCTAAATTTGGAAGATAAAATTAAAATAATGCTATTTTATTACTCATCTTTATATACATATAGGAACCACTTTTTTCGATTTTTAAACGAGACAATAGTGTCAGACTGATAAGTAGGAAAGATGAAATATGATAATTAGTATATTAATTATCACAATACTTTTGCTGGATATCTGAGAAACCTCCAATATTTTCCGTAAAGGAAAAGAAATATCAACTTACGCAATAATTATGTTTATGCCAAAGAAAGAAAACAAATGAATGTTAAGAAAAAAAACAAATGCATGTATTTTGGAGTTCTGCTTCTGCAGTATCACATTATAAAATGCTTTAATCATATTTTTAGTTTTAGCAGAGAAGCCGAGTCCGATTTTCTTACGTATTCTCCATTTTCATAGACTATCCATTCGATCATTTTCTTTTCCTCTTTTTCTGATTTTTCGTCTCCCGCTCTTACGTACTAATTTTTCCCGTCTTCCTTTGTGTTTGAATGCCCAGAAAATCAGACGGGAAAAAGGGGGAAGTGAGTAGCTTTTCCTGGAAAATTTATTTATAACAGGGAGAGGAAGCGAGTAGATAAAAAAAAATGACAGGAGATTTTTGGACTTTGTTCTGCGGGAATCACTACACATCAAACTGCACTCTTCGATTTCTGCAGATATGTTTCGGTATTATACTCTCATTCGCAAGTCTCTTTATTTGCTTGTTTCACAAGGAATCTCCCAAACATAATCACCGATTCCATTGTCTTCGAGTCGTGTCTGCTTTGTTCAACGGAATCATCGGATCTCTAGATTTGATTTTAGGGATTTGGGTTTTGCAAGAGAATCCCAATGAGCCCTTTATTCTTTGGCTGGTAATTTTGATCCAGGGATTTACATGGCTGTTCATTAACTTAGTCGTATGTCTTAGAGGAACTGGAATCCGGAAATCTTCCTTGAGATTGTTATCTATTTTCTCCTTCTTTTATGCTTTGGTCTCGAGTTGTTCATCTATGAACAATGCTGTTTCTGGAGGCGAATCAGGAGTTAGGACGATTCTTGATGTTTTTTTACTGCCTGGCTCAGTGTTATTACTCTTAAGCGCTTATAAAGGCTATAGACTTGAAGATTCTGCTGAGAATGGCTTGTATGAGCCTCTTAATATCGGCGATTCATATGGGTACAACCAAAAAGCTGATTTTGGTAATCGGAGCAGCGAGTTTGCAAGAGCTGGGTTGTTCAGTAACTTATCATTCTGGTGGCTGAATTCTCTGATAAAGAAAGGAAATGTGAAAGACTTGGACGAAGAAGATATACCCGAGCTGCGTGAGGAAGAGCGTGCAGAGACATGTTATTCTTTGTTCGAGGATAATCTCAATGACCAAAAGAGAAGGTTAGGGAATTCTTGCCGGCCTTCGATCTTGAAAGTGACTGTTCTCTGTGTCTGGAAAGAGGTTTTGATCTCTGGTTGTTTTGCGTTTATGAAGATTGTTGCTGTTTCAGCTGGTCCTTTGCTTCTGAATGCTTTCATTTTGGTTGCTGAAGGCAATGAAATCTTCAGATATGAAGGACTTGTGCTGGCTGTGTTGCTGTTCATTTCAAAGAGTATAGAGTCTTTGTCACAGAGACAATGGTACTTCAGAAGTAGACTTGTCGGCTTACGCGTGAGGTCTCTTCTAACTGCAGCTATATACAAGAAACAGCTTAGATTGAATACCTCTTCAAGACTAATCCATTCAGGCAGCGAGATTATGAACTACGCAACTGTTGATGCCTACAGAATTGGAGAATTTCCATATTGGTTTCATCAGCTTTGGACTACAAGCTTTCAGCTACTAATCTCGCTTGGGATTCTCTTTCATTCCGTGGGAGTTGCTACGTTTTCAGCTCTAGCTGTGATAGTACTTACTGTTTTATGCAATGCTCCTATCGCAAAACTTCAGAACAAGTTCCAAAGCGAACTCATGACCGCTCAGGATGAGCGGCTCAAGGCCTGCAACGAGTCTTTAGTTAACATGAAAGTCTTGAAGCTCTACGCATGGGAATCACATTTCAAGAAGGTGATCGAGAAACTAAGGAATACAGAGTTGAAATCTTTGAAAGCGGTTCAGATGAGAAAGGCTTACAATACGGTTCTTTTCTGGTCATCACCGGTGTTTGTCTCTGCTGCAACTTTTGCCACATGTTATTTCCTAAACATTCCATTGAGGGCAAGTAACGTTTTCACGTTCGTGGCAACGCTGCGTCTGGTACAAGATCCAATAAGAACGATCCCTGATGTGATCGGAGTGACGATTCAGGCTAAAGTGGCCTTCACTCGTATCGCAACATTTCTAGAAGCTCCTGAGCTTCAAGGTGGGGAGAGACGGAGAAAGCAGAGATCAGAAGGCGATCAGAACGCGATTGTGATTAAATCTGCCAGCTTCTCGTGGGAGGAGAAAGGTTCAACAAAACCAAACTTGAGAAATGTGAGTCTTGAGGTTAAGTTTGGGGAGAAAGTAGCTGTTTGTGGTGAAGTTGGCTCAGGAAAGTCAACACTTTTAGCTGCCATTCTCGGTGAAACTCCATGTGTCTCAGGAACGGTAAGCCATTGTTTTACCCCCTTTTTGGCTTTAGAATGCAATATAATATATCAAAATTGTGTTTCTGATTTCGATTTGAATCATTCAACAGATTGATTTTTATGGTACGATCGCCTATATATCTCAAACAGCCTGGATCCAAACGGGGACAATAAGAGATAACATTCTTTTTGGAGGTGTGATGGATGAACAACGTTACCGTGAGACAGTTCAAAAGTCTTGCCTGGACAAAGATCTAGAGCTTTTACCTGACGGAGACCAGACTGAGATTGGTGAGAGAGGTGTTAACCTAAGCGGAGGACAGAAACAGAGGATACAACTCGCACGTGCGCTGTATCAAGACGCAGACATTTATCTCCTTGATGATCCATTTAGTGCCGTTGATGCGCACACTGCTACGAGTTTGTTCCAAGTAAATACACAAAACTTCAATTTTCATTTTTGGAAATGTGGAAGTTAATGAGTGTGATTACAGGAATATGTAATGGACGCTCTCGCGGGAAAATCTGTGTTACTGGTCACTCATCAAGTGGATTTCTTGCCCGCTTTTGATTCTGTCTTGGTAATTTGATCTTATCTTATCTTTTTGAGACATCAGAATTACCCCTTTTTTATCTTGGTTGCTGATTGTAGTTTTTTCTCTAGTTGATGTCAGATGGAGAAATCATCGAAGCTGATACTTACCAACAACTCCTAGCCAGAAGCAGAGACTTTCAAGATCTCGTGAACGCTCACAGAGAAACTGCAGGTTCCGAAAGTGTGCTTGCGGTAGACAACCCCAGCAAACCGGTGAAGGAAATCAACAGAGTTGCTTCGTTGTTTGCTCAATCCAAGGTCTTGAAACCAAGTCGTTTAATCAAAATGGAAGAGAGAGAGAAGGGAGACACAGGGTTGAGACCGTACGTACAGTACTTGAATCAGAACAAAGGTTACATATTCTTCTTCATAGCGACCCTAGCTCAGGTCATGTTTGGAATTGCACAGATTTTACAGAACTCTTGGATGGCTGCAAATGTAGAGAACCCCCAAGTTAGTAATTTGAAGTTGATCCTGGTCTACTTGTTGATTGGGATGATCTCGGTTCTCTTCTTGTTGGTTAGATCCACCTGTGTCGTGGTTATGTGCATGAGATCATCAGCTTCATTGTTTTCTCATCTTCTAAACTCTCTTTGTAGAGCGCCTATGTCATTTTATGACTCGACGCCTCTTGGACGCATTCTTAGCAGGGTAAATGCTGTTGAACATTTATGATTGTTGTCTGGTAATAAATCTTTGTTAACTGTGATTTTCTGGGTTTTTTGCAGGTCTCATCTGACTTGAGCATTGTAGATCTTGACGTTCCTTTCGGTCTGATATTTGTGGTTGCGTCTACAGTAAACACGGGTTTTAGTCTTGGAGTGTTAACTATTGTTACTTGGCAAGTCTTGTTCGTATCTGTTCCCATGATTTATCTAGCATTTCGTTTACAGGTCAGTTTATTTTTGTTCTTGAATTCCTCTCTATAAATCATGTATTGTCTTAAAAAATCTCGATAAGAGTTTCTGTTTTCTTTTCTTTCTATTGGTTTACAGAAGTACTACTTCCAAACAGCAAAGGAGTTAATGCGGATCAATGGCACTACAAAATCTTTGGTGGCGAATCATTTGGCAGAATCAGTAGCAGGAGCAATAACAATAAGGGCATTTGATGAAGAAGAGAGGTTTTTCAAGAAAAGTCTCACACTCATCGATACAAACGCCAGTCCTTTCCTCCACAGCTTTGCAGCTAACGAATGGCTTATCCAGCGACTTGAAACCGTCAGTGCCATTGTTCTAGCCTCCACTGCGTTCTGCATGGTTTTGCTCCCAACAGGAACATTTAGCTCTGGTGAGTCATCATGGAAAACAGATATTCCTTGAGATCGGATTCACTGTTTGCTTATTACATTGTGTTGCGCAGGTTTCATCGGTATGGCGCTATCTTACGGTTTATCTTTGAATATGGGACTTGTTTACTCCGTACAGAACCAATGCTACTTAGCTAACTGGATCATTTCCGTCGAAAGACTTAAACAGTACACAAATTTATCACCTGAGGCTCCTGAAATAGTAGAAGAGACCCGACCACCGGCTAATTGGCCGGTCACAGGCCGAGTTGAAATCTCTGATTTGCAGGCAAGTTTTGACCAAGATATTTTCACTCCCTAATTCAGAAAACTAGGGTGAATTAATCTTCTAATGTTGATATACAGATAAGATACAGACGAGAATCACCATTGGTTCTAAAAGGAATCAGCTGCACAATCGAAGGAGGGCACAAGATTGGAATAGTTGGCCGGACTGGTAGCGGAAAGACGACTATGATCAGTGCTCTGTTCAGACTTGTTGAACCCGTTGGAGGAAAGATTGTCGTTGACGGCGTTGATATTTCAAAAATAGGAGTTCATGATCTAAGGTCAAGGTTTGGGATTATACCTCAGGATCCAACTCTGTTCAATGGAACAGTAAGACATAACTTGGATCCTTTGTGTCAGCATTCAGATGCTGAGATTTGGGAGGTAGGTCTAACTTTAAAAAACCCATTTGAAACTATGAATCAAATGAAGAAGCTGCGATTAATAAATGTAATTACAGGTTCTTGGGAAGTGTCAACTGAAAGAGGTGGTTCAAGAAAAAGAAGGCGGCTTAGATTCATTAGGTAAACAAACAAATCTCGATTTATTTTGGTTAAAGGTCTGATCTTTTTTCTTTGTGGTTAAACTCTAGTACAAAATGTGGATTTAAGCCATAAAGATGATGGGTTTGATTTGGTTTATGCTTAGTTGTGGAAGATGGATCGAACTGGAGCATGGGACAGAGACAATTGTTCTGTTTAGGCAGAGCAGTTTTGAGAAGAAGCAGAGTACTGGTCCTGGACGAAGCAACGGCATCGATAGACAATGCAACTGATTTGATACTTCAGAAAACAATCCGGAGAGAGTTTGCCGATTGCACTGTCATAACCGTCGCTCACCGTATCCCCACCGTCATGGACTGCACAATGGTTCTATCCATCAGCGACGGTAAGTGTTGGCATATCTTAATTTTTCCATAGACCTGGAATCTTGAAAGTTGTTTGAATGTTGTTTTGATTGAATTTTTTTAGGACGAATTGTGGAGTATGATGAGCCGATTAAGTTAATGAAGAATGAAGACTCATTGTTCGGAAAGCTTGTCAAAGAGTATTGGTCTCATTACCACTCGGCTGACTCACGTTGATGTTGAAATTGCAATTTAATAATATTAACAAATGGTAGTTTCATCATATATAATAATATTGACCAAGCGAAATGAATATTCCTATTATTATGAAAGACCATATCT